>MNCI01014219.1:170342-202559 GCA_015680685.1 Gnetum montanum
ATTTTAATGACTTTGTAAAATAGGAGGCATGTTTTCACATTGGGCATGGTATCCCTAGTGTGGATGCATGGGGGTTAAGGTTGCCATAAATTTTTAAGTGTTAAATTAGAAAAAAGCTTAGTGTTGATGCAATTTTTGGTTAAGAGAGAAGGCATAGGGTGGGGCCCATAATCCAAAAATTTAAAATTTTGAAAAGTGAAGTTTTTTCCTATTCAAAATCAATGTGAACTAGACTTTTCCTCCCTTTTGACTTTAGTGCACTTGGAGTTATGATACACTGAATTAGTAGCTGAGGTTTCAAGGTGTGCATTTAGGTTTTAGATGAGTTTTATATGTTTAGATTTTGCAATTTTTGATCATAATTGTCATTCTACAATAACAGTGCATTGGAGGAGAGCATTGGGAGAGTTTTTTTGTAGCCAAAGAAATCTAAATTTAGTGTGGAAGCCTTCCATCCTTCTAATACTTAGTGTAAAACCTTCATCATTCTCCTTTTCCAACTACACTTAGTGTTGAGCCTACCATGGTTCCAAAGCAATGTGGAGGAAAGAGTAGGAATCCTGTGATACAGAAGGTGGATAAACATGCCCAAGAGCTAGAAGATGTATCCAGGCCCATCTCCATCTAGGCTTCTTTTGTTGCTGCTCTAAGGTAGGTAGTTCTATGTATTTTTGCCTTTGTTTTCTATGGTTTTTCTAGTTTTTTGGTTTCCTATGTGTTCAATCCATTTTTTTCCAGATCTACTTTGGTGGAGGAATTAAAATGGGATTTTGATGAAATCCCACCTCCTTTTTTGGATACTTCCATGTAGATTTATAGTTATTTTATTGATTTAGCTTTTGTAGATTCAATTTTAAAAATAAGGCTTGTTGTTTCATGCTTTTTTTTTTTCAAAATTTTTGGGTGTGGCCATTTTTTTAGATCTAGGCCTTAGGATTTGTTAAAATTAAATTCCAAAAAAATCCTAACTTATTATTATGGTGTAAATTTTAATGGGTTTTAATGGTTTTGGCTATTTTGACTCTTTCCATGGCTATTTGAAACATAGGTTTTTAAGTTTTTGAAGTTTTGACATGAACAAGTAAGCAATGTTGTGTATTTTCTCTTGGGAGGACGGTTGCACATTTGTAAAATTGAAGGTTATGGGTTTGTAGCCCTTTGTTTAGGCTTTCTAACAGTTTTTGTCTTATTTAATTTAAATTCATAACGATGAAGTTATGGCTATTTTCCTAACATTGCATAGTTAGGTTGTTTGTGCTACTTTTGTAGTTTCATGTAATATTGCAAAATGTTTTCTAAGGAAATGGCAAAGGTTTTGGATATTACTAGTTATAGCTAAGTAAGCTTTGGGTTTAGCTTTCTAATGGAGCTCAATTGGAATTCAAGTGAATTTTCTACAAATTTGTTACTAAGCATGTGTAATAAGGATGTTTGTGCCGTTTTCAAATTATTGTTCAAATTGATGAATTTTTTCTACATAAATGGAAAAGTTTTTGAATTTTTTCTAGGCATGGGTGTGTAAGGATTGATTTGGGCTTTCAAATGGTGGTGGAATCACTTCATTTTGAGCTCAAAAAAATTTTTGATAAATTTTTTACCAACCTTGTGTGAAAAGGAGCAAATGTTGATAGCTACAAGGGGTAAATGTTGACAGTTTTTGCTAAATTGTTTCATGTTTTATGGATATATGACTATACTTGTTTGATTTTAGTAGTCATAGCTATAAGGTTCATAATTTCAAGATTCTTATTATGCTAGAATCATTGAAATCAAAGCACAAACAAATTTTTCATGATTTTTTTTGGCTATGACTACGTGAACAAGGAAACATTATGGTCATAGCACACTACCCATTTGGAAATGGAAGTGGTTGATATGTATAACTTATGTTTTTCTTTTTTCAACATGTAAAAATAATGCTTATTTTTTTTAAAGAATAGTAAAAGCTTTTTCTATTTTTAGCAAGCTTTTACTATGACTACACGTTTTTTTCTAAGTTTATGTTGCTTTCTCTAAATTTGTGCATAGTTTAATTTTTTTTTTCAAATTCATGTATGCTTTGCATAATTTAGATCTTTTTTCCAAACTTATCTTGCTTTTTTTAAATTTATGCATAACTTGCATGTTTTTTCCAAATTTATGCATAATTTAGACACTTTTTGTAAATTTATGCATAATTTACACTATGACTTAGTTTTGGGCTATAAAATTTTGCATACAAAGGCTATAAAATATGGTAATAATTTTTTATGGAATTTCTTAAGCTAATTTAGAAAAAACATCTTAGAGATTTTTACATAGGCTAATTTCACTTTCAACTAGATGTTTTGTCTAAATTTGCTAAGTGTTTCCATAATGTAAGGCTACACAAGGTTGTAATCATGTTTTCTTGTGGAATTGCTTAGAATAATTTAGAAAAACACCTTAGAGATTTTTAGAGAGGCTAATTTCATCTCCAACTAGATGTGTTTTCTAAATTTGCTAAGTAATTCTAATAGGTCATAATGTTTTTTGCTTTGCTTCATGTAGGGTCATGTTGAGGCCTATCCTCATCATGGTGGAGTTGGTTGGTATCTTGTTACATTGGTCATCCTAAGACCAACACCTCACCACATGACATGCCTTTTGGGAAGTTCTCATTATGGTTATAGCTTGGGAAAAGGGACTTCCTTGCCTACCTCCTTAGGAACTTCAGTGTGATGCTATGGTTACACTTGTTCATAGATGTAGTTGAGATTGTTGTGGAGACCTTGTTGCCTTGAGCATTTAGCCTAATCATTAGATTCATTACTAACAAGCCATGTCCTAAGATAGCAAGGGAAATAATAGATGCTGTAATATCATATTACCTTATAGAGATTTGGATGATGCCAAAGTATAGTCTATATAATGCTGACAATACTCTGATGGTGGTGCATAGAGATCACACATTATTTTAGAACCCACTTGGCATCGTGTATCATCTACAAGGGTAAGCATGGTTATTGTAATGCTTTTGTGCTTTTAGCTTGACTACCTCCCCTAACTTCATTAGTTTTATAACTTCTTGCAGGTACAAGATCAATGATTAGGGTTTGATTGTCAATGATCAAATCTTCATAGTGCTCAAACTACTTTGGATGAATTCACAAAGAGTCCTCAAATTAGAACTACTATGTATCGATAGTTAAGAGGGAACTTTGATGCATACACCACTAGGTTTAACCATGTATACAAGAAGTGTAAGGATGATGGGACAATGCACAAATAGTGGGCAGATACCAACAACTTCATGAATCAAACCCTTGTAGTTGGGACCTTAACACTGAAGATGAAAAGGAAAGGTAAACATAAAGGCTATAGTTTTTAGTGTTTCATGGCTTTAAGTATTCTATTGCTTTACTTGGTTGTTAAAATTGCTTATGTTGATGGTAAACTTTTGGTTGTTGCTTTGCAGGACCTTCCACCTTAGTTGGTGTCACCATATCACTTTTAGGTTAATGTCATAAGGATACCATCATCTTGAAGTTTGGTGAGATGCCATTAGCATAGGATGGCTAAAGGGATAGGTACCTAGGTAGATTCAAGCAAACATCTAGAATGTAGGTTTACTTGATGTATTGATGACACATATTCTTTCCATTCCTGCTATAGAGATATTACATGTCATCAATTCCTTTGATGAGAAGGTTGGTTATTTTAGCACCATGATCTAAGATATGAAGGTGAACATGGACATAGGTGTAGAACTCTTCCACAACTTGTTTTGTGTCTCTGTTGATGAGGCAAAGGTTCCCATTAGGATAGTAAGAGAAGTGGGCCATTGCAATGAAGTTCTAAAGTTGCTTGGTGTCAACATGGGCCACTATAGAATTTTGATGGATAGCTTCATGAATCCTAATGCAAAGAAATCATTTCCTTTGTTCAGGTCTCATGTGTTTCCTAAACTATTATCATAAAAGAAGGTAATTGACCTAGCACAGGGGTGGACCTTTAAGAAGGTCCTAATGAAGGGCATTAGATTTGATTGGATGAATACTTTGGCTATTAGGCTTCAGGAAGAGATCCTTAGACTCTATGCTAATACCTCCATGATAATTCATATGCACTTTGCATTTTTGCAGGTTATTTGAAGAGGTTTTGTAGAGTTTCTGGTGGTGGATAGGAATGGATGATGGGTTACCCAAGATCCAAGCCAACTTTCTAGGCCTTGGATAAAGCACATTTATACAACAGTGCAAGCCCAAAATCTACCAAAGGGGATGGATGATAAGTTATCCATCACCACTATGAATCTCAATGTTAGGTAGTCTGAGTCTCTTGATGGTATTGATGATGATGAGCCTCTTATGTTTCCTGCTAGTGTCTAGGATGCTAGATAATGGTGTATGGGGGCTGAAGGCTAGCTAGGGAGAAACTTAAGAGGCCCATGGAGGAGGCACCCCTAGCATCAAACCAACTTACCTTGAAGAAGATTAAGTTTAAGCTTAGGCCATCATAGCAGGTAGTTGTAGGTATGCTTTGTTTAAATTTGGCTATTTCATGTTTTAAAGTTTATGGCTACTTTTTGGTTTCATGTGTTAACTAGTTTTCTATGTGTTATGGTTGTAGACAAGTGTCAGGCTATGGCAGCCCATGTTGTTGCAGAGGTAGAACAAAGGCATGTAGAAGAGGCACTTCTAAACCAACCTATGATTGAAGGGCTTACTGATGTAGATATAAATAATCTAGATGCCTTGTTTGGTGAGTCGGTACTGAGTACATCCCCCATCATCATCCTTGAGGAGAAAGAGGATGAGGAGCCAGGTATGCCTATGCTTGCAGATTTTTGTTATATCTCATTATTTATCTTTGGTTGTCATCCTAACCTTACAATGATTGTTATGCTTATAGTAGTTCTAGAACCACCAACGCAAGCTTTCATCCCTAAGTTTTGTGTGAAATCATGGGTAGAAACTCTAGAAAAAGTGGAGTTTATGCATGGGATGGCTAAAAACATCATCAATTGGTTGAATCAAGTTGCATCCAAGATAGGTAAGGATCTTGTTTTATGTTCTTCAGTCATAGGCTTTGCTTGCATTATGTTTTATGGTGTATTTTATGCTTGTGTAGTGCCTTCTGTGGAGTGGGGCCCTAGTAGAGACATGGAGATAGACTCCTTGCCTAAGCTTTTCTATAATGTATATAGTGTATCTATGGAGTTGTACAAGATTGTTATTGATTTAGCAATGTCATGTGAAAAAGCTTCATGGAAGCTAGAGAGGTCCAACAAATCCTTATGTGAGGAAGTTCTAGCCTTAAGGAAAAAGACTTAATGGTAGGAGGATACGATTAGAGATCTCTAAGATTGTAAGGCCTTTGTGAAAGCCCAAGTGGCTAACTTAGGGGAGTTGTGGACTAGGGAGATCATGTGGACTTGCTACTGGCATGTCATTTAGGACAAAGTAGTGGTCCTACAAGAGATGGTGGAACAATGTATATAGATGGACCTCATCTACTAGAAGGTTGAGGATTGGAAGGATCACTGCACTTAGGACATAGAGTGGGGCAAGATATAAAAGGACCATAATTAGTAGTACAAGGTAGGTACAAGGTAGATCATGGGGCATACCTAAACTGGTTCAAGGAGGAGTTGGTTGAATAGCGCAAGAGAGAGTTGTTTATCTAGGGGATCTAGGCAAAGAGTGCTTATCAACTTTTTGAAAGCACTCTCAAGGTGGAGAAATTCCATACTCTTCAGATTACCACTACTATAGGTGAGACCTCTATAGTTGCTACTACCTAAAAGCCTCCTACTTGGACTTCTATAGATAGGATTGACATTCTTTCTAGCATTGATCTTGGGGATGTTGACTGGGTCAACATGATAGAGGACCAGATCCTCCATCATTTGGAGGAAGGCCTTCCCCATCTACCCCCAGAAGTAATGGAGCCAAAATCTCCACAGGTTTGATATATTTTATGTTTTAGTTTTAGTTTTAAATCAAGATTTTGGCTATGGGTTACTAACTAGCTATATGTTGTTGCATTTTAGGCCTCTAGAGACATTGGCGACCCTAGCAGTGAGGGTGGGAATGATCCACCACTTCCTCCTCTAGATGCCACTTAGCAGCCTCCTTCAATTTAGCTTGTTGGCTATTTGTTTTTTTTTATGTTGATGTCTATGGTTAGTCAAGACTAAGTTATAGATGGTTGTTATTCTTTGACATTTTGTCCATGCGATGTGGCCATGACTATGTATGGATATGAACACTTAAATTTAAATTGAAATACTTATTTCTCATTTTTTATTATATGTATCTATAATAGTATTAAACATTGTGAATGTTTTAAACATTGAGAATGGCTATGTTGATGTTTTGGTTATAACATTAAATGGCTAATCAATAAAAAGAAGTGTAATAATATCAAGATGTTTGTTAGTTTTAGGCCATTATGGAAATAGGTTATATTGTGTGATTGTGGCTACATTGCTAGTTTAAGGTCATGGTAGGCCATAATACTAGTTTAAAGTCTTAGCAGATTGGGTTGTGTGATTATCTTTGCTAGTTTAAGGGCATGGTGGACCATAATGCTAGCTTAAGGTGTGGACATGAATGGGAATAAGTTGGCCAATCCTATCAATCATTTCTATCTAAAGCCTTACTACATGTATACTATAGATGACATCAACAATATTTGGTAGCCAATAACAAGACAGCCTACATGACATCTTTTTAATGATAGAAGAACATCTTTCTATGACCTACTAAGGCCTTAAATTGACAACATGGCTTGCTATGGCCTTAACTAGCAACATTGATGACCTTGGTAGCTTGGTTTTATTCATCATTCTATGTGGCCATATGCATTGTATATAATAACATGATTTTTTTCTAGTTTTCTTGTGCTCTTAGATTTGTGCTTGCAAGATGAAGCTTGGAGTCATCATGGAGGTGCAATTCACTACAATAACTAGTCACCAAGTGACCTCAATGTGTAAGATTCATTGAATTTTTCCTACCATACCAAGAGTGTTTGTTTCATACCATTTCTATTGCCATTTTCTTAAGCCCAACCCCATAGCTTGATTATAACCTTTCTTGCCTCAGATAACAATGATGAAAAATGTTTGATCCTTGTGCATTATGGTTATATGACATCCCTTTATCATGCTTCATCATCAAGCCCATGGAATGTAACATAACTCATTCAATGAAAAACCATCTAGTTCATTGAGTGTAGAACATCTCACTCAAAGGGAAAACAAAATCAAAACTAACCTTGGCAAAAGAAACCTAATGAAGGTTTCACCTCAAAAAAAGAAAAAAATAAAAATATGGGGGGGGGAGGAGTGGGAAAGCAAATTGCCAAGAAGCTGAGTGGCCAATGAAAACCAAAGGACAAACCAATGGCTTCAACCATGCAAAGGCAAAAGCCTAATGGCCAGAGAAACCTTGGAGTGAGGTGTTGGTTTCTCAAATGAATTTTTTGAGTGAACCACACTTTAAAGCATGAATTTTGAAACCCAAATAGATTGACCAACATGTTTATGCCACATTGTAGCCATGATGTCAACATTTAAAAATCATTGTTAGGCCTTATGGCCATCCCTTGTAACCAAATATCACCTCATCACTTGTTATTTCATCATAATCGTATGCCCTCATCATGAGCACTCTTATGCATGGTTTGACATTACTAAATTAAGCATGGAGAGGGAACATTGGTGGTGGTCATGTAGTGGTGTTTTGTATTCTCTGTCGATGTCTTTCAGGTTAATCCTCCAAACATCAACAAAGAGGGGGCTAATGAAACACCACAAAAAATTGATGTTGCAAATTGCAAATTTTATTTCCAAACTCAAGGCAAGGATTCATTGTAAATGTGAGATATGTGATCCATGAAGCTACAATCTTACATATTTAAGCTTTTTAAGATTAAAAAATACCCCAAAATTTATTATTGCCTCACTTCCCAAGTAGAAAAAGGTACCTCATGTTTATATTTGGGCTTGGGAAGGATGAAAATGCCTTGGGAATGACCAAAGTTGACATTTTTAGGGGTTTTTGAAGGGGCATAGCCTCAACTATGCTGTAAAATCCCATTTCACCTAGAAAATCCAATTTTATCTAGAAATCCTGATTCCATTTAGAAAGCCTTATTTTGTTCTAGAAGATGATGGGATGTTCCAATTCCCACCCAGCATAGTGACCACCAATAGCCAATAGAAATGCAATGTTGGAACTATTAGGATTTGCAATTTTGGAATTGAGCATTTTCCATTTCCATTTCCATTTTCTAAACATTGGCTAGTGTAGTCATCTCAAGTCTTCAGTAGTTGCACATGGATAGCATAGACAACATTTCCCAGGAGGCACTACATTCTCCACACTTACTGATAGTTTTTAACATTTCCCACTATTTCCATCTTTTCCACATTTTTCCACAAATTCTAGCATTTCCAAACAACCTTAGCATAGTCCACCAAAGGTAGTGTAGTGAGGATGGTGCTAGCATAGTCACAAAAGTTTGTTCACTATTTATAGTAAATGGATGGATTTTGTGGTCGTAGTATATACCAAACTTACTATAAATGGTAACTACATTAGAATTTGATTACCGTTGCACCTAAAAATTGATACCAATTTGTTAGAAATTATGAAAGTGGTCCATAGACCTTAAAATAACTAGTTTCTAGCCTATATATGCCCAACATGAACACTCTATTCCATTTCGGACATTTTCACAAGCAATATTACTTTTTCATTTTCACAACCAAAAAGCCCATTGCAACCTTACAACATCTTTGGTAGCAAAAATTGGTACCTATGTTGGGCACAGAGGCTCCCATGTGACACCATTGCTCCAAAGGTGTAATACCAATTTAGTAGCCATATTATAGATCTTGGTGGAAACCAACAGGAAGTTGGGAAGAATTCGAATTTTGGAGTTGATGCAGAACACAACCTGCCATCTCCAGTGGACTTCAAATATGTACTTCATGGAACTTATTCTTTATTTTCCATTTAAATAAAGTTATAGTTCATGTTGTGAAAATTTTAGTTTATGTTTTTATTTCTATGCTTGTTTTCATTTTGGATCTACAACTTCAATTTCATCTCTATTTATGTTTACATTTTCATTGTCATTTCCATTGACACTTTTGTAAGTTCCTAGGTGATCAGCCAAACTATCTAGGGAAACTTGAGTCTTTTTTTCTAAGGCCCTTGAAATTAAAGATTAAAACTATTTCGACACTTGGATTTTTTGGTTTTTGTTCTAGCAATTCAAATTTCTAGGTCCAACATTATGATGCATAAATCATGCTTGAACTTTATATCTATGCCTCTTCTAGCCATATATTCAATAGAAAGAAGTGAATTTGATAGGTTTGATGCATAGAAAACATGAGCAATGGTGATGAAATTGTTATTAGAAAGTCCAAATATGCAAACTTCTATTCCTTCAATGTTTAAAAAATTATCTAAGATTATTGTTGGACCTGTAATTTAGAAGGCTTGATTTCTACAATGTCAAATGATTTAACCAATTACTATAAATTATTTAGGAGTCTTCATTAATTTTCATAATGATATTAGGACTTGTTTAATTACCTTGGTATGCTTCTTATTTAGATGTGTTGGAAGCCTCTTCTTTGTGTCACTTTATTTGGAGTGATTCAAAGCCTATCCTTGCCAAACATACATATATAATATGTCCTTTTCTTTGAAAAAATATGAAAAGAGAGAGAGAAGGATTATTTTCATATTTGTTATTCCTTTTAGAATTTTATTTTTCTCTTCCTCTAGTAAACCTAAAAATTTCATTATTTTCTTGAGTTTCTGATTTTTCTTTACTTGTTTGATGATTTTAATTTTTGAAGTTGAATTGATTAGATCTTCCTCTATATATGAATCTTTATTTTGTTTTTTTTTGATGGAAAACATAGGCTTAATCTTAAATTGAATTATTTTCCATTACCTTCATTATTTGTAAAGATCTAATTTGAGCTATCAATTCATTTACACTTAACATGTTTAGGTCATTTATAAGAAAATTATTTTCCATAGGATTTTCAAATCTTAAATCTATGGAAAGAGCCTAAATGATTTTCTAAAATTTATGCCTTGATGTATAGTTACATACAAAATCATCTATCCTTATCATACTTATGTATATTCTAGTAAAGAATTCTTCTATGTCTTCATTTGGTCTAATTTTTAGGAAGTCAAAATATTATTTATATATCAATTCTTCTATATCTCATGAAAGATGAGTCTTGAAGATATGATCTTTGAAACACTAGAAAGTATCATAGTGATAGAAAGAAATTTCTTCTTCTTCTTAATTTCATGTTTTGTGATTTGATTTCTGTTCATGTTTTCAAAATCATAAATGAATACAAAACCAATTTGGATAATGTTCTAGTAGTCATTGTATCTGAGAAGTCCTTGAATAAGTTTGTTCAAAAGGTTGGTAGCAAGATTGTTCTTCTTCTCCTTGGTTTCATGTTCTCTTATTTTGGTTCTATTTATGTTTTCAAAATCATCAATGAATACAAAAATAGTTTAGAAAATGTTCATGTAGTCATTGTATCTAAGAAGTTGATAGGTATTATTAGGCTTCATTTAATAAATTTAAAAATAATGAAATATTTTATTATTTTTTGATATTGTTTTTGTATCACTGGGTATTGATTTAATCAATAATCTACAATATATATGTATTAACTTGCTTTTTGAGCTTATTTATCATAGGACATAGCTTGGGTAATACCAATTAATATGCATAAGTATTTTATCACTAGTAGTTATGGAAATGGGAATGAAAAATAAGATAAGAATAAGAGTTTAGAGTTCAGATATCAATCCCCACCATGTGAGTAACATTAAGTTAGATCAAATTTAGAATTTCAAAATTTGCCTATTGATTTGAATTGATCTAGTGATGGGTGTTGATGTTTTTGTAATTCATTAATAGACATTGTGGATCAATTAGAAGTGATATTACAAGCTAAAAGAGGATTTTGAATATTGATTGACATCAATCTTGTGGCTTGGTGATGAAGCATCAAAGTGTTGCATCAATAGGCCCCTACTGAGATGGCCTCATCGATGTGGTGTTGCCCCATCGACAGGGTTGCATTGATGTAGCGTTTGCTATGTTTATGAGGCCTCATTGATGTAGATCCATAACAAAGTCTATAAATACGATGCTCCTACCATGTAAAAGGGAGTTTTATTTCAATAACTTAGGGAAGTTCTTATAGTTTGTTCATTTGAGAGTTAGAATATTTTTTAAGTGCCCATAGCAAGAGTTAGAAAGTGTATGAATCTTTATTTGAGCACTGATGTACTAGAGCATAATAGTGTGAATGGTAATAAAGATGATTCTTTTGATCAAACCTTGTAGCACTTGAAATAAATTAATGATTTATTTTTGCAATTACCATTTTCATTATTTACACAATTAATTAAGATAAGTAATACTTTAATTAATTAACTAATTAAGCTAAATAGATTAAACACATAAGTATGACCACTTCGAGCATAACATACACCACTTGGTAATACTAGCAGAAGTTAATGCTTGTTAACCCAATAGTATTGTATTCATTCAAGATGTGTAAGGAAAGTGGGACCAGGTGCTTATGTTAGGATAGTTAGTTATTAACTAGCAATTAGATAAGTTAAATTGGTTAGTAAATTGAGTTTCAACCTATTATCAATAATAAGCAAATAAAATATAAAATCATATAAATTAGGTGTTCCAATTACACTTAACCATACAAATAAGCTTTACAAGTGTAGTTGGGAAGACAATGATAATCATGATTAGATTTCACTTCCTAGAACTAGTGTACTTGGGAACTTAAGGTCTATAGAATTTGACTATATTATGTATGAACACTTGTAATTTGTATGGTTGGGCATAGGGTATACTCACTGCTCATCATTGGCATCATTGCTAGGGACCTTTAGTTTGTTACATGCGCTATCTAGGACTTGGTAAAAAATTATTTAAGATTGTTGGAATGAACCTTGAAGTCATATCATACATCAAAATAATTACACCAATTATAAGAAAGCACATTGCATTTCTTATCTTCTAATACAAGATGTCTTCTTCTCATAGGAGTGATTCTCTATCCAAGTTTGATGGAGTAATTTAGTAAGTGCCCCAACAATATAGAGTGATATATGCTCATCCTGATGAGTGTATACCCAATTTCACCTTTGTCGTACACTAGGATGAACAACTATGATGGTGAGAAATGGAGGGAAACATTGTGTTTCCACTTGATTGGTCCATTCTTGTTATGCTTCACAAAACTATTATGTGGTTGGGCATTTAAGGGCTTCATGCTAAATATGTTTTGTAGGATAGTGATGCCAAGGATTATCTCCCCACCAATGCACACCATTTGAGGGATCAATAGCTAGAGTAGCATTACAAGTCTATGAAGGTAAAGTGGTCTAATTATTTCCAATTCCTAATGTACCAAAAAGATGGTGGAGAACCCTTCTCTGGGGATTTTCCATATAGAGAAACTCCACTCTTTGACTTCAATGAAGGGGATCAAAACTAGAACTTGTAGTCCACGATACATAATCCTAGTTTTGACAAGAATGGATCCCATGACAAAGAGGGATTCAAAGAGGGGAGTCATGGAAAGGATATAGGTAACTAGCATGATAATGATCATGGCCATGACCACCATAGAAGGGGTGGTAGGCACCATGATGGTGCTAGTCTTCCTTCCTCTTCACCTTTGTCATAATCTTCTCTCTCTTTTGGCTCTGAACATAATCGTAGGGGATGCAATCATGATGGAGGTGATTGATGGGACTAAGTTGATCATAGGGACTATTGGGCAAGTCAAGATTCAAGTCTTGGGCATTCAAGAGAGGCCTGTTACCACAAGAGAAGGGGTAGTAGAGAACATCATAGGCAACAAGGTCATGGCTATGATGAGCCTTTTCTCACCACCCAAAGCATGATAAACATTGTAGAGGTATTAAGAATTTCATTAAGGCATGTGAAAGATAGCAAGATCAATTTATTGAATATGAACAACATCCCCAAGTTTGAGGGGGGATATAAATTCAATCCATAAAATCATCTTCAAGCTTTTCACAATGCATGTGCCTTCCTAGGACACACGCATTAAGCTTTTCAAGCTTAATTTATTTCCTAGGACACTTATCAAAGAAGTAGAAAGTTGCTACTAGTCCTTGGAGTTAGAATCAATCCATAGATGGAGTACGATTCTCAAACTATTCAATGACAAGTATCGAACATACTCTTCAGTATCCAATTTGAGAAAGTAGATTAAAGGTTGAAAGCAAGAAGCATGTGTCCTTGCATGTCACCATGATGAGATATTATTCCTTATTACATTGATGCCCTAGCCATGGTTACTCTCAGTAGAAATAACTTTGCCACATCATAGATGGGTTTCTCTTTGAAACAAGGAGAACTCTTGGGATCTATGCCCAAGGAATATTGCTAGAATTAAGAGCCCATCAAATCCAAAGGCTAATCGAGTAGGTAGCAAAAGAAGAAGGAGAGTTGACGAAACATGAAAGTGTAGAAAAATACAATCGAGATCCTTCCATTTGCAAGAGGGAGGTTTGATTTTGTGATAGTCAAGAGGAATCACTAGTTGATGAGGTGGCGAATTGGAAAACCTTATCAATTAAAAAATTTACCTCTAAAATTTCAGCTAAGGTATATTAGTTGTGGGATTCTTTGGACAATAGATTTCAAGCTATTTTAAAAATTATTGAAGAGTCCAAAGAACAAAGTAGTGATCATGATCATAGGAGGAAAATTGAAGTTGAATGTACCAATCAGAGGACTAAGGACATGATTGTTGTGATAGAGGAACTTGTAGAAACTAAATCAGATGATGATGATGGGTGTGATATCTACCAATATGAACATCCTAAGGGATGTTGCCCTATTGTGTCACAATTACAGGAGTCTGGGGTGTATGCTTTGAATTCATAACTAGTAAAAAGAGAAACACCTAGAAGATTGTATTATCATCAAGGCAATCTCAAGTAGTTCCATTAGCAGCAATAGTATTATCCAAGTGAAACTCCATCACAATCATACAAGTAGTATCAACAATGGTAGCAACCATGGTCATGGGCATTGCCACCACCAAGGTAGCAGTACCCTTACAAATAACTAGACCCATATGGGTATTATGTTTAGCAACCCTTGTCTCCATGTGACTCTTCCAATCATGTTTCTCCTTTCCAACATCACTACTATCCCCTCGAATATTATAGAACTCATTCTCCACATCCTAGGAGGGATACCGCATTCCATCCTTATCCTCCTTCTATTCCTACACTTGTTCCTTCATTCTTAACATAGCTACCACCTACTCCATCCATGCATGGTGAACTTCTAGCCCAGCCACAATAACGTAATGCTACAAGGGCCATTAATCTAAAATTGGCTAATCAACTGAGTGATTTGGAACCTCACGTTTGTAAAAGGTCATTTTTCTAATCCAACAACCCTACTAAGCCCTCACAAACTCAAGCATATGGTCACCCTACCTCTACCTCATTCTCTACAAACCATTCCATTAGGAACCCTTTAAACCAAATGCCATACAAAATCCATATTGTTGTGCTCACTCATGCCATATTTGATTGGATCCAGGCTAGCAACCTTTGTAGAGAATTAACTGATCTTGGAAGTCCTCTTATCTATTTATAGATTACTAGGAATTAACCATGTAAAGCTCTTCTTGATTAAGGTTCTAGTGTTAACCTAATTTCTCATGAGATGTATACTGCATGGAACTTGTTACCTTTCAAGAAGAAAAATATCTGATTGGAATTGGTAGATTAGTTCATTACTGTTCCATAGGGACTGGCAGAAGACATTATGACAACAATCTGTGAATGATCTTATCCTATCAATTTCCTAGTAATCAAGGTTGAGAACTATAAAGAAGACTTTTCAATCATTGTGGGCAGGGCATGGCTAAGCACTGTTGATACAAGAATGGGCATCAAAAATCTTTCTTTGAAAATATCTAAGGAAAATGCATTTGGAAAGATTGAGAAGGAAGTGAGTTCCATGCATCACGTACAATGATATAGGGTGTAATTACATGTAGAAACTCTGGTTTGTGAAATGAACATCTATTTTCACATGCAAGTAGTGTGCACATAAAGAAGATATTCAAAGTTGTCTATATGTAGTAGCCATGAAACAAGAGGATACCTAGTGGCTGACCATTGATTTTGAAAGCAGCACAATCTGTATGAAACCTATTAAGATCTTGACATGTAGTTATGTTATAGGCATGGATGAACTAGAGCAAGTTCATGACCAACTCTCTAATGATGAAAATGATGATACCAATTTGGGAGAGTGTGAGATCCTTGAGAATTTCAAATAAGATCCCCTAGAGTTAAAATCTCTACTTACTAGCTTGGAATATGCATTCTTGAAAAGTGGCAAGTCATTCATACTTAATGCCCAACTTACTCCCAAGAAAAAACAAAAACTATTGAATGTGGTTAGTAGATGGCCAATAGCCTTTACCTAGTCATATCTTGAATTCACTAGAATTGATCCATGAATATGCTAGCACCACATTTATATTGATTCATCCATGAAGCCAAGGAGGAAACCACAATGATGGTTGAATCCAAAATTGAAGTAGATCATCAAAGAGGAGATTGAGAAATTTCTCAATACAAGGTTCATCTACCCCATTGCTAATAGTAAGTGGATTAGCCCACTCATGATAGTGCCAAAAAAAGGACGCACATTATGGGTTTGTATGGACTTCAAGTTGTTAAACATGGAAACATTGAACAATCATTTTCTATTTCCATTCATTAATTAGGTGTTGGACACCATATTTTGGCATTTATATTATAGTTTTTTATATGGTTATAGTTGCTATAACCAAATCCAAATTTCACTAGAAGACTAGGCCAAAACAACATTCATGAGTCCCTGGGGAACCTTTGCAGATTATAAGATGTCTTTTGGTTAGTGCAATGCTCCTACCACTTTCCAACACTTGGTCTTAAGCATTTTTCAGTAGCAAATTGGTAACGGAGTGGAAGTCTTTATGGATGAATTTTTCACTTATGGTGCTACATTCGAGCAAGCCTTGGACTACCTTGAGTAAGTACTCAAAAGATGCATGGAAATAAATTTGTAGCTCAATTGGAAAAAGAGTCATCTCATGGTCCAAGAAGGCATTGTATTAAGACAAAAAATTTCATAGGAAGGGATTGAGGTAGACCTTGAAAAGATAAGGATCATCCAAGAAATCACCCATATGCTAGAAACTATAAAAGATGTTTTGTCATACCTTGGACACATTGGTTACTATTAGCAATTTATACAAAATTTCTCTAAGATCACACAATCATTGGTTAAACTAACAAAGAAGGATGCTCCATTTGTTTGGACCAAGGAGTGTGAACATGCATTTCAATAAGTGAAGGAAAAACTTGTAGAAACTCTAATTTTATGAGTACCAAATTGGTCCAAACCATTCCATATCATGAAAAATGCATTTAATTACATCCTAGGAGTTGTGCTTATGCAATTGGATGATCAAAAATGTTCATATCATATCCACTACATAAGCCAAAGCATTATGGGTATGTAACTCAATTACACCACCACAGAGTAAGAATTGATGATGGTGGTGTATGCTCTAGAAACGTTCAGGCACTATGTGCTTGGATATAAAGTGTTTGTGCACATTTATCATAGTGCCATTTTCTTCCTAATGAATAAGCCAATAGTAAGTCCTCATGTCATATGGTGGCTTATGATCTTGCAAAAATTCAATCTCATGATCGTAAATTGAAAGGGAATTAAGAATGTGGTTGCTAACGATCTCTCTCAGTTACAATGGGATGACAAAGAGGAGGAGAACCTACTTTCTAATCAATTCCTAGAAGAACTCCTTTTTATTGATGCAATTAATGAACAGATACCCATAAAATAAAAATGGTATGATGGAATCCTAACTTACCTTGTCATTCAGGAAATGCCACAAGATTTGGACTATAGAATGAAACAACAATTTCTTCATCAGGCTAAACACTTCATGAAAATCAACATACATCTTTACAAGTTGGGCACCAATGGCTTGATTCATTGGTGTGTCGCTAATGTAGATAAATTGCACGTTCTCCAATATGCTCACAAAGATCCTTGTGGAGGCCACTATGTAGGAAGATGCACAATCATAAAAATATTGATGGTAGGATACTATTGGCCCATAATCTTCAAGGATGCCCACTAGTTTGTCTAATCCTATTAATGCTATCAACAAGATGGTTGGATAACTACATGAATGGAGGATCCTCAATAGTGCATTCAATCACTAGAATCCTTGACATATGGGACATAGATTTCATGGATTCCATCACATCCATGTCTAATTGAAAAGTCTATATTATCATAGCCATTGACTACTATGCCAAATAGACTGAAGCACCAACTGTCATTGATTGCACATCATCCATTACTGCTCAATTTGTATAACAACACATTTTAAACAGGTTTGGGATGCCATGTGCACTAATTTATGATAATGGAAGACACTTTGCAAGCACCACTCTTTAGAAACTCATGTAACACTTGAACATAAATTAACAACACCCTATCACCCCCAAGCCAATGGTCAAGAAAAGATTACTAATAGGGAGATCACAAATATTCTAATAAGAACTATTAGTAGATATAGGAGAGATTGGAGCATGAAAGTCAATGATGCCCTTTGGACCTACTAATCAATATGAAAACTCCCTATTGGCTACTCTCCCTATGAGTTGGTGTATAGAAAACGTCCAATGTTCCTAATTTAATTTGAGCTCCATATACTCTCCAATAGCTTGTGACCTAGACCTTGACCTAAGTTTGGCATAAAAAGAAAGACTAATAAACCTAAATGTGCTATATGAAAATCAATTAGTGGCCTTGTCCTTGAATGAATTACACAAGGCATTCAACAAACATTGACATGATCTAAGAATCAAAAGGATCAAAATTTGACCTGGAGATAAGGTCCTCTACTAGAACCCCACACATGTTCCTCAAAAGCCAAATTTCAAACATTGTAGGATGGACCTTATATAATAGATGAAACCGTTTCTTCTAGGATCATGATCATATACAAACCTGAAAGACCAAATAAGAAGTAGTTGGTTAACATCCAATAGGTGAAGCCTTTCCATGAGCCTAAGAAAGCTAGTGCAACAAATACCTTAATGGATGAACAACCACACGCAACTTTTTGAATCTCCTCCTTCCAACTTAGTCATGGGGGAGATTGCCATTCATACTAATAATATATGTGGCTTTTCAGTTTTTTTATTTTTTTACACATTTTTGTTTTTATAAATTGTTTATTTTACACCTTTCTAATTTTAAAATTTTTTTCCTATTTGCACAAATTTTTTTACATCATCATTAGTACATTTAAATTTTTCATGAATATTTTACATTTTCATATATATTTCACTTGATTTTAGTGTGATTTTCTAATTTTTGTTAATAAATGTGATTTGTGCCAATACGACACAGTGGTGCTATAGCTTTGCTAATGGTGGTTTGTACTTAAAGCTTTTATTTGCTAATGTCTAGTTTTATTTTTGAATTTTTGTATCAATGGCTAAGGCATGTTTTTTTATAATGGAATAGGCTGCGACTTCATGACATCCAACCATCCACAAAAATCTATGATTTTTCTTATTTTGAGAATATGAGATCCCTTTCATTAAATAAACCTATAATAAATTTGTGAGTTTGATGGTTTTCAAAATTAGGAAGGATTCAAAGGTTTGAATAGGGTCTGACTTCAAGGGGACTCAATACTCATTGAACTCTTCTACTTACTTGGGTGTATGAGTGTTTTCAAGGATTTCTTACCATTTCGTGTTAACCATAAATAGGAAGTTAAATAAGTCTTTGCATGGTGTGGTTCCCATTCAAAAGAAAAGAGAAGAAAAGAATCAAAGAAAAAAAATACAATAATAAAATAAAAAAATGATGGGAATTTAAAGCACATCCCGTAGACAAATAAATGGGCTAAAAGCATTGGCTATGGGACTAGAAAGACATGTTACCCATGCTTGAAGGTCCCCTCTAGCTAAGGCCCTTTCTCACTTCTTGCTTCTCTTTTCTTCTCCTTAAGGAATGGTGGTTGTTCTGTGGGAGCACTCTTGTGTCTCAAGGGGATGGATTGGCCTTGGAGTGGTAATGTGAAGACATTGAAAGTTATTGGTTTTGGTTTGGACTAAGGATGGATCTTCTTAGGTCATTTAAACACAAATACACAAGGGACTTCTTATGACCTCAATTTGGAACTCCATTCCACCTTCTCCATCATCCATCCATGCTATCCATAACTCACCTCACTATTGGTGTCCATGTAATTGTTCAGTGTCTTTGTCTAATGTACTTGAATTCTTTGGTAGAATCTTTTGAGTTTTGGTCATTAAATTTCATAAACCATTAATTAGCTATGAGGTCCACAAACTCCTTGGGTTGAGGTTATGCAAGGGTAAACAAGACAAGTGACTGCTATGGAGAGGATCCACTTGCATATCTCTTGGTTGGATTCATTAAGCACCTTATCCTTAGGCATTTTTGCAATCAAAATCTTTCATGTACCCATCTTCTACATCCAACTATGTGCTCCTTTAAGTACTTTCTTCAGTTCATACATTCTCTATCAAATTTTTAAATTTTTGATCTTTCAAAGATCCTCTTCAATGATTTCATCATATTCTTGGCTTCTTTGGGATTCCATAGACCTCAAATTGATTCAAAAATTCATTTTATTTTTTTTGAAATATTGAAATTTAAAAATTTTATTTACTAACCCCATAAACAGGGCTTTGTTGATAGAGCCCATCCATATACATGGCCCTATTGACGTAGCACAAAAATCCTATATATGCGCACTACCCCCTTTGAAATTTTCACATTTGCTCTCAAACGCCCATGAAGTTTTTGTAATTTTTAGAGCCCAAAACATTCAAGAGCCCATAACTTCCTAACTGTTTGTCTAAATCACTTCGTTCCTTGACCCTGTAGCTCCCAAAGGTAAGCTTGTAGTCATGGGGACCACAAACATGCTATTTTTGATAGAAAATGTTTTGACACTTTTCTAACTCCCACAAAGGTTTAACTAAGGAATCATCATTAAAACATCAAATTATGAGAGTTAAACCTTTCCAACGAGCTCCAATGATACTTAAAATAAAAAATTAATAAATAAAATAATCAATTTACCGTGGTCTAACCATAGGCAATTGTAACTAATTAACAAGATAAGGTATCCAAATATTCTAAGTTACATATTATATCTACTAATCCATGAACGTGTTGTGATGGTAGATGGCATCAAAAGGAAAAAACACACAATAAGAAGGACTATCTCAACTAAAATAAAAATTGCCAAGAATAAGAAGGGGCCAAGAATAGGCCTAGGAAGAATCGATCACAACCCATGCCATGGGACCTCTTATGGAGGAGGCTGAAGTCGAGTCTGTTTATCAGATTCTAGAATAGGTGGTAGTAATAGAGCATTCCCTTCAAGATGAGGCACTGCTCAATAAGAGAACCTTGAGGTGATGTTGATGGAAGCCTACCTAACCCAAACTAGATCAAGGAATGTTTAGAAAGCAATGCTCCAAGATTTGAACTTTGGATCTTTCTTGGAACAAGAACCTATAGAGGTATAGGGCCAACTGAAGACCTCTTTCATGTGGCCAGTTATCACTTCTAGTAGAGAGTGGTACATGGGAGAGATGTTCCTATTTTGGAGTAATAGGTAGGGTAATTCAATGGCCAAGATCAAGGACATTTCAGTGTCATACTCAGTGCAAGCCATTATAAAGGCACTTAGGTTACCTAAAATTAGGGAAAATCTCATCAAGATTTTGATGTAGGTGGATTCCAACATTAAAATGAAATGGTTTTAGTGGTGATATGGTATTGATCATAAGGAGTACGATGCGCTCACATCGGCAAAAAGAATCTATTACAAGATGGCAACCTTTCACCTAAATCCCATAGTGAGACCTAGAAGGATCACTATCATTTTTGCCCATCCATGTGCAGCTCTAAGTGGAAGATTTCTAGTTAACCTTCCACATCTAATCTATCTAGAGATAGAGGCATGGTTCAAGGAGAATAAATGAGGAAGGAAGAAGGACGAGGGATCAATAGTACTGGTGATGTAGCACCAAGGGCAAGAAATAGTAGTAGAGGTGGTTGCTAATAGAATTGCTAAGACACTCAATGCACTTATGGAATTTGTACCAACTGTCACTACATTTAAAGATGTGAAAATTTTCATAGGAACCATAATCAGTAGACTAAGTGTAGCATAGCATGAATAACTGTTAGATCAACTAGTAGATACCAGACAATCACTTTTGAATGTCTTTGATCTTTTGTATAGTATAACTACAACCTAGTCAGAGTTGCTAGAGGCAAGGGGAAAGAATATTATTTTGGAAGGGTAACTAGAAATATCCAAGGAGCTAAATGAACTTTTGACTATAGAAGTTGCTGAATTGAGAGCCTGGATTGTTGACCCTACATTTCTTAACTCAGCATTAATGAGAGATGAAGCTCTTGAACAACTTCAAACTAGGTTGAAAAAGGATGAGGATGTAATGTAGACAATAGTGTTCTACCAATCCTTGGCAGAGGCCACCCAACATAAAATTCAAAAATCCTTGGATTTGACCCACTAGGAGAATTTTTAGCTGACCACAGAAAATCATCACTTGTGAAACGTTGATGCACATAAATAACAATTGATTGATTTTATCCATTAATAGTAGGCGTAACTAGCTAGAGAAAATACAAAGTTAAGGAGATTGACAACTAAGAATAGAAACCTCTCCATGGAGGAGTTTTGTGCCATTTGTTAAAAGACAATAATAGAAGTAGCCACCTAGAAATTAGAGGCTCTCAAATTTGAGAGAGTCAAAAATCACTACAGGGACTAGGTCAGCCTACAAAAGAAAATAAATGAGAAACATATTCAAGTGGTAAAGGCAAAGGTGAATTAGACCCTCTAGAAACTCCAACAAGGACATGAATTTTGGAAACCCATTGTTGATGGGATTGATCAATACAATAAAATAGAAATTTACCTAAAGGAGTTGTAGATAGAGGAGATGACCGAATACATGATTCTTGCCAACCTCTAAAATGGAAATCTAGCTATGTTGACTACTAGACAATCATGGTTAGAACTAGAAAAGTAGGTGGCCAGCTCACACTTATTGTACAAGGCTAAGTTCAAGCACCACAAAGACACCAAGCAAAAGCTTGAGGTGGCAAATGCCAAGCTTGAGGTTCTCAGGACAAATATACTGATCAAAGTTCCACAACAGAGAGACTAGACAAAATAATGAATGACTACTAGGAGCTTTAGAATGTATTCAGGGCATTCAATATCAAACACAAATAATTCACTACTTGATTCATGAACATCAAGGAGTTGTTTCCATTAATGCCTTGTTTGTGAGATATCCTCGTTCCAATGCATATTGGTGATGCCATATGAACTTTGAATGATCCCTATAGTAAGGAGAAGGAGATGAAGGTATTACTGGATGCCTTTGATCTTCCACTGAAGGTAGCAACCATAGTTGGATAGCCATAGCCTCCTCAGCCACTGTGCACACCTAAAGCTAGCAAAGGTCCTTTAAAACCTCTAGAACCTCCATTACCTAGGATTTTTTGATCTTGTTAACCATCTTCATGCCATCAGATGATGTGTTATCTAGTTTGAGTAGTCATATCATGATTAATTTCATGTCATGAACACCACAAATTTTGTAATAATGTTGATGTGTATACCTAAGCACTCAATTTTGTTGTGTTAGTTTGTTGTGTCAAGTGTCAGTCAATAATCCCATACCTTACCAATTTTGTAAAGGAACTTGAGGATGAGTTTTTATTCAATCATGGGGGTATGATGAAGTGCCAAAGTGTCATGTCAATAGGCCCCTATCGATGAGGCCTTTTCAATGCTGCATCAATGTGGTGTTGCCCCGTTGATGGGGCTGTGTCAACATGGTGTTGCCCCATTGATGGGGCTACGTAAACATAGCATTTTCTGCATTTATCAAGCCTCATCAATGTAGCTCCATAATAAAAATATGACACTCCCACCATGTAAAGGTATTTTTTCCCAATATCTTAGTGAAGTTATTGTAGTTCATTTAAGAGTTGGAATATTTTTTGAGTGCCCATAACAAGAGTTAGAACGTGTATGGATCCTTATTCAAGCATTGATTTTCCTGAGCATAGTAGTGTGAATGGTAATAAAGATGAGCCTTTTGACCAAATCTTGCAGCACTTGGAATAGATTAATGATTTATTTCTGCATTTACCATTTTTATTAATTACACAATTAATTAAGATAAATAAGAATTTAATTAATTAAATAATTAAGCTAAATAGATTAAACACATAAGAATTATTGCTTTGAGCATAGTATATAGCACTTGGTTATCCTAGTAGTGCTTAATGTTTGGTAATACAATCATGTTGTATGCATTCAGAATGTGTACAAAAAGTGGAACTAGATACTTATGTTAGGATAGTTAGTTATTAACTAGCAATTAGATTAGTTAAATTGGTTAGTAAATTGAGTTTTAACTCATTATCAATTGTAGGTGAATAAAATATAAAATAATAAAATCAGGTGCCCCAATTACACTTAACCATACAATTAAGCTTCACAAGTCTAGTTGGGAAGACAACGATCATCACAATTAGATTTCATTTTCTAGAACTAGTGTACTTGGGATCTTAAGGTTTGTAGAATTCAACAAAATTGTGCATGAATGCTTGTAATTTGTATGGTTGAGCATAGGGTATACTTGCCACTCATCACTTGGTATGATTACTTTACTTTCTTCTTCACCAAAAATCGTGCTAGTAAGAAGTTCTTATGACATATTAATAGAACTCTATCAATATTCATAACTAGGATTAATGTTTGATGATATCATTGTTCAATTTTATTGTAATTATCCTTTCCCAATTAATCATACTAATTTAGGGATTCCTTTTATATAAAAGGCTATTATTGGACTTAGGGAAAGAAAAATGATTCATACCTCATTGAACTCCAAGTTTCTTTGAAGTAATTCTTTGATTTTCAAAAATAAAATGAGCTAGTTAAGACTTATGGTAACTTATCAACCATTATAATACATAGTAGGCTATTGAAGTCACTACATTATAGAGACAACAAGGTAGGATCACAGATTAGGTGATATCTCCCTTATGTTCTTTTATTTTTTATTTTATTTTGTACTTTGAACTTCAATTGGACATACTCATAGATTTTCATTTTAAGTTTTAGTTAGAAACTAAGATAGAAATTTATGATTTGGCTTAATATTCATAGCCATAAGTTAGCAATTAATATGGGATTGAGTTCTAATCATTTTTGGTTTTGATGTTCTTTTAACTTTTCAATCATTCTTCCATGGATATGACTTGTGGGTTGGTCATGGATGAGGTAACATTGTTAACACAAAGGTAATCTAGCATTGAATTTTGGTTACCTCATTAGAAGTCCTTGCATCATTTCGATCTAAAGGGTAAAGTCTTATAATTCATTGAATATCATGGAATATTTTGTTATAAATTTAGCATTAATGTTGACTCAATTTTGAATATTTTTGGCTCTAATATTACTATTAGTGTTAATGAAGAAGTAAGAATTGATTTAAGACTATAGATAATGATTAAAATTTGTGAAAAATTGAAAACTTTATTTCACCCCAAGTTGTGGTATATAGCATGAGTCATGGTATCAGAACATGACCTAACCATGAGTCATAAAATTATAGTATATGTCTCCCATAAGTCATGGTGGTTAGAAATAGAGAAAAAATTGTAAACTAAGAATACCATAAGTAGACTATGAATCTACGTCTTCAACCAAAAATGGACCACAAGTTATGATTTAGTTCTACAAAATGCATGATGACACCATAGGTCATGGTGAATTTACCTTATTTGCAAAGTTCCCATGAGTTGTGGTTGATGTTGCAACTAAAAATATTGGTTGATGGAAGAACTAGAGATCCTCGATGTGGTAGTTCCTTAAGCTTGAATCCCTAGGGCCTCCACAAGAAAAATGGGATTCAAGGTGTCCTAGTTGGTTTGGTAGATCAACCAAGGACTTATGAAATGCAAAATGTGAAAATACAAATAGATTTGAATAATGCATAGAACATAAATTTATTTTGAACATAAAGCTCAAAAATTAAAACTTTATTAAGAAAGAATAAAGAGTAAGTTAGAGAAATGTGTACAAATGGTGCTTAGATGAGCATAAAGGGGGTTCAATTTTGCAGGAGTTCAAAGCCCATTGAAGCCAATGTGATCTACTTCATGATCTAGGTGCTAAGCCACTCTTGATGTTATTGAATCTTCGTCAACTGCTGCAACCTTAGACCTACAAGTTGGGTCATTACTGGGGAGGTGAGAAAATTGGAAAATTTGGATACCATATTGCTCCATGCTAGTGTTTGGGATTCCTAGAAATTTAACTTTGACATCAAAAATTCACAAATCTTAAGGCTATAATGCTACCATGCTGGGGTTTAAGAGGACACAAGTATGGGAACTTGCAAGAGATCTCAAGTGCTTGAGAATGCACCAAGTGTGGAATTATGAATAATTTTGTGTATGTGCCAAGTGTTTGATGTTGGTTTTTATAGGCTCTTGGAGCCATGAATGGGGCTGCAAAATGGCTATGATTTGGCTATAAAATGGATACAAATTGGCTGCCAAATTCAGGTGAGATGGGTGCCAAAATTTGGTGCACTACTATACATACTAAGTGCTTCCCCCATCGCCATTTTGTTCACTATAAATAGTAATCGGGGCACACCTTCCATGATGGAGATGAATCTTTTACATTGAGCTCTCGACCATGCTTATTGAAGTGGTTGGTCAACATTAAAGTGCATGAAGTAATGAATCTCAATTTTTGTGACTTCCACATCGGGTGATCTTATTTTCCGTGCTAGGAGAAAGAATCCACCTTGGGAGAAAACTTCCATGTTAAGGGGGAAAGGTCTCTAGGTTGTGCATGTGGTTGATACGCTAAAGGGAAAAAGTTTCCAAAACCCCCATCCTTCCACATTGGGGGTAGGTGAGATCTACCTTCCTGCATGTACTTCTAGCATAGAAAAATGTATAACCCCCCATAAAACTGATCAAACTATCTTTGTTAGCATTCCAAAAGGCATTTTTGATTAGCCCTCCTAAACCCAAATATAGATACTATGTGACTTTTTTCACTTGGGTAATGAGGCTTGGACCACTTATGGGGCATTTTTCAACCTCAAAAGTATAAATTATTTGAAATTTCACACTTCAAGTTACAATCTTCACATTTACAATGATGTTTTACCTCAGGTTTCATGGGGTGAAAGCTACATGATGAAGATTGGATATAACATGCAAATTTTTGTGGTGTTTTAATGGCCCCTCTTTGTTGGTGCCTGGAGGATTGACCTGAGAGGCACTAAAAAAGAATAAAAAACACCACTACATATTATAACACTATAATACATATAGGCCACATGAGAATTAGGCTATCCAGGTCCTTAAAGTTGCTAGCTTAAGGTTGTGGTGGGCCATGGTACCAGTTTAAGGCCTTGGTAGGTTGTGTTGATAGTTTAACGTTATAGTGGACCATTGAAAGAAGGCTTACTTGTCTATGATTATTAGCTACATGTATGGTTTTAGATAGGAATGATTGACTAGATTGGTTAGCTCATTCCCATCCATGTTAGCTATTTTGAATGCTTTATCTTTGTAGGCTCTAGTGACAAGGAAGGATACTTCCCAATTAGTTGAGAATTTGTTTTCATGCTCACAAACAGCTTGGAGGGCTAGTTCCCCCTCCTTGATCTTGTGCATGGTAGTCATGGTGATACTACTACTTTTAACTTTCTTGATAGTGCTTGGTGTGAGAAAGCACTTGCATACATCCCTTTTCCATCAAATCCAGAGCTATCGTATGAAAATCCTTATTTTGCTCATCATTGATGAAGTTAGTCAAGGCTATTTGAAGTGATGGCACCTGTAATTCAAGAGGTAAAATAGCTTCAGAACCATAAACAAGGCTATAAGTGGTCATGCTAGTTGCCATGTGATTAGTTTTTCTATATGCCCACAATGCATGGACAAGCTACTCATGCCACTTATGCTTTCTATTGTTGAGCATCTTCTTGAGCAAGTTGATGATGACATTGTTGCTTGCTTCTACTTTTCCATGGACATGAGGGTAATAAGGTGATGAGAAAGAATGCTCAATGCCTAGGTTATGATAGTAATCTTTTGTTTCTTGGCTACTAAATTGAGGTTCATTATATGTAACTATGGTCATGGGTATGCCAAAACAAGCTATAATGTTATCTAGGATAAATTTGCAAAGTTATTCATATATGGTCTTTCTTAGGAGTATAGCCTCAACCCATTTGGTAAAATATTCTATTGTAGTAATGATAAAGCTATGTCCTGTAGAAGACTTAGGTGTTATAGGTCGAATGATATCCAACCCCCATCATTGAAAAGGCCATGTTATCTAGGTTGTATGCAATTCAGTTGGTGATACATGTATAAGGTTTCTATATCATTGGCATGTGTCACACCACTTAACCTTTTGTAGGTAGTCATTTTCCATATGGGGCCAATATTGGCCTAATCATATAATCTTAGTAGCCATGGATCTTGGTCCTATATGTCCTCCACAAATACCCTTGTGAACCTCCTTTAGGACTATTGTGGCTTTAGTGTTATCTAAGAACTTTAGGAGTATGCCATCATAGGATCATTAATGTAATGTATTACCACCTACGATGACATACTGCTTTAATCACTTGTATATGGTGTTCTTATAAGTATTAGTCACACCTTGTGAGGATTCACCATGCATAAGGTAAAATTTGATATCATCATACAAATCCTTGGTAGGAGTAGTATGAATGATGGCCACAAAGGTATCCTCAATTTTCTATGTGATGAGAGTAGCATAGTTCATGGTTAAGGTGGAAAACTTGCTAAATACATTTGACATCACACTAAGGGCTAGTGTTTCAATTGCATCAACTATGGTGTTTTCATTTTGAGGTATGTCTTACATATCAATGTTTATGAATTGTTGTAACAACTACTTTCCTAGGTCATAGTAAGATTGTATGTGCTTAGCTTTGCATACATAGATTTTGGTTACTTGGTTAACAATGAATTTTGAATTACCTTTGATAGATAGGTGTCTAATTCCTAGGTGATGAGGTACCATCATTCCTATGATCAAATCCTCATACTCTATTATGTTGTTGGTACATGAAAACCCAAAACTATAGGCAAAGGATTAGATCTCATCAAATGGGAATGTTACGATGGTAGTAGCATTAGCCCCATGGGTAGTTGAAGCTTCATAAAAATGCATGATCACCTCATAATCCTTGGGTACTTGGCTAACTATATTAATATGCTCATTAGGAAATTCAAGATCTATGGTTGCCTGGTCATCAACAGGTGAAACTATAAGTTGTATGGCTATAGCTTAACCTCTCGTTGATGACTGAGAAATGTAATGAAGGTTGAATTTCATGGTTATGGATTTTCATTGAGCTATGTGGCTACTTTTGTAGATGTTGGTCATTATGGATCTGAGTATGTTATCTTTTCAAATTACATTAAATTAGCTTTTGAAGAGGTAGTGCCTCAACTTCTTCAATACCAGTGCTAGACAATACTTCTTCAATTTAGTGTATCGGGTCTCATTGGCAACTAATGCATGGCTAAGCTACTATACATGCATCTCTACTCCATCATCATGTTTTTGATAGAGTAGAGAGGAAATGGATGTGTTATAGATGGTAAGATGAATGTAAAATAGTTTACCCTCTTATGGAGGATAGATTGTTAGTAGTAGTTTTAATTCTTACTTAAGGTTTTCAAAGGCCTCTTGACATTGAGCTATCCACTCATAGTAAACTCCTTTCTTAAGAAAGTGTTGCATGAGTTGTAAATTATCCGTAAGCCTAGTGATAAACCTACAAATAAACTATAATCTAACTTTTAATCCTTGAAGTTCTTTAAGGTTGGTAGGCACTACTAATTTGGATATGGCCATAACCTTATTAGGATTAGTGTGTATCCTTGCTTCGAAGACTACAAAGCTAGGCATCTTATCAATCTTGATACTAAAGATGCACTTCTTAGGATTAAGCCTAAGCTCGTATTTGAGGCATCATTTAAGCACAAGATTAAGGTCATCAGCATTGTCATGTGCCATCTTGGACTTAATGGCTATGTCATCTATATAATCATTAAGCAAGCCTATCATGTAATCACCAAATATATATAGGTCATAGCTCGTTGGTATGTCGCTCTGGCATTCTTAAGGCTAAAGAGCATCATGGTATAACAAAAAGTACCCATGGGATCATAAAGATCATGCTACGTTGGTGCTCTAGGTTGATCTTAATTTGGTTATATCTTGAGAATCCAGCCATAAAGGACAATAAGACATGTCTGGCTGTAGTATTGATAAGTTGATCAATACTAGGTAAAGGGAATTCATCCTTGATAGTTGCTTTTTTTAGGTCTCAAAAACCAATGAAAATATGGATACTCCCATTTTTCTTAAGGACTACCACAATGTTAAATACCCATTTTGCGTAATCAATAGCCTTAATGAATCCTACTTGGTAGAGCTTTGAGATTTCATCACGAGCTACTAAGGCCAAATCTAGTCTAATCTTACTCACTTTTTGCTTAATTGGTCTAATTCTAGGGTCCAATATGATGTTGTGCTAGACTAGACATGGGTCTAGGCTTGGAATATCTTCATATGACCAAGAAAACACCTTAATGTTGCTTTGTAAGACTTTGGTAATGTCTTGAGCACATTGAGGCTCCAATGAGGAACTTAGTTTAAGGGTTTTCTCCTCACCACTATGTGCTATTAATGGAACCTCAACTAGAGAGTGTTTAGTTATGTCACTGGCCTCTAAGTCAAGGGTTTTGACTAGGTTTTTAGGCCATTCTAGAGGTTTCTCTCTTGAGGCTATGTGGTCTACAAGACTCTTAGGATCAAGATCTAGGCAATCAGGGTTAATCCACTGTTCAACATCATTGTGAGGTCCATGTAGACACAAAGGCAAACTGATTTCTTTCTAGGTACTCATACTTTGATCCTACATTGGCACCTAGGTAAAAGTGAATAAATAATGCCAAAATGCTATAAAACACATGCAAATCTAATGTAATTAAGACCATTCGAGGTCATTAGTGAGGTAAGGACAATTTGGCAAAGTGTAATAGAGGTGAACAAAAATTAAGTAAAGGTTAAACTAGAGGAAGCATAAGAAATAAGGCTACAAATGATTAATAAAGGTCACAATTTTTCCAGTTTTGGGCCTTAGTAGGCTATGATGCCAATTTAGAGTCTTGGTGGACTATGATGCTAGTTTAAGGCCTTAGTGGGCCATGGTCATATGTTGTCAGATGGTGGTCAAAGAAGGCCAAACCTCACTATTTGATACCATTTAAAGGCCAAAAAAAGGTAAATAAAGCTATAATAAGGAAAATAAAGAATACATAAGGCTATATGAAATCCATAGAAGGTCAACAAGGTCAACAAGGTGACATAAGTCCAAAAATAAGCTAAAAAATTGCATAATATGCCTTAGCAGGCCATGTTTTGAGGCTACAAGGATATTGGATGAGTTCACGCATCAATCAGGGTTGTTTAGAATCATAAATCAACTATTTTGAGGGTTCCATGTTGGGCTTAGCATGGAAATAGGGATCCTCAACATGAAAACCAAGGAGAATAGCTTTTGGGACACTTAGAGGTCCAAAATTGAGGTTATGGGACCTTCCCAAGGTAGCATAGGGTCAGATCCATCAAGATTGGGCACTCCAGGGGTTTATATAGGCCAAAAAGTAGGTTCTAAAGCCTTTCCCCTTTGTTCCCACATTGGCTAGCATGCAAAAAAGGGGTTTTAGCATGGAAAAAAAATTCAAACAAAAAATGAGGTCAAACATGGTCAAATAGGTAGCTGAAGCCTAGATATAGAACTTATGCATCTTTTAATTCATTTTGAGGCAATTTGAGGAAAATTTGAGTGTCAAGATTGAGCATAGTATCCTTAGCATCAAAAATAGGGGGACACTTATTTTATGAATTCAAAGTGATTCAGGGGCATTTTGACTAGGTTTCTAGGCCCCTAGGGCATTAGACTTTGATTCTACAAGTTTTTAGCTGATTTCGGGCATGTGTGAAGGTTGTTTAAGGGAACTTTAGATCTTTCCCCTATTTCCATGTCTGGGGAGTTACTCCAGCATGGAAGAATATGGGGAATGATTTTTGGAGGTTGAAATGAGGTCAAATAAGCAAAATCTTAAGGCTATGAGATCCTAGGCTTCTCCAATGTAGATCTTTGGCTTCTAGGAGTGTCATCTTGCAACCAAAAGTGGAAAAGTAGCTTTTTCCCCTTGTTTCCACACTAGGGAAGTTACTCTAGTATGAGAAAATGAAGAATCTTAGATCTAGGACAATTCAGATCACAATCAACTGTGCATGTTATCTTATGGATTTGCTAAGGCCAAGGGCTATGGCTCCATGTTAAAATTTAGTAGTTTTGAGCATACCTAAGTAGTTTTTTAGCTTACCCTCCTCTTTCCACATTGGGGATGGGGAGATTAATGTGGAAAACTAGGGGGAACCACTTTTTGGCCATATTGGATCATTCTTATGAAGTTTAAGGGCTCAAATGATTGCTATCGGGGTTCTAGAGTGCATGATAGGTCATTTAATGTTATTCTGAGGTGTTTAGGACCTTTAAATAAGTTCTCCCTTGAGTTTCCATGTTGAGGATACTATTCTCAATGTGGAGAAATGGATCTCTAGTGTGGAAGAATCATGCATCTTAGATTGAGGCCAATTTTAACCTCAATCGACTATGCATGTCAATCTCTAGGACCACCGGGGTCAAGGACTAGGGTTTCATGTTAAGTTTTGGTAATTTTGGGTATTTCTAAGAATTTTTTGAGCTTTCCCCCATTTTTCCATGCTAGGAATAGGATGATTAGCATGGAAAACTAGAGGAAATCATTTTTTGACCTTTTGACATTAGTTTCTTAAAGTTTGAAGGCTCCAAATGATGTTAG
>MNCI01014219.1:202947-226588 GCA_015680685.1 Gnetum montanum
GGGGGGTGCACAATCTCGAATGTTGATACACCATAAAACTCATATCTAGCCTATTTTCGACTTTAATCAACCATGTGTGTTAACCTCAAGGGTTGCTAGGGTCAAAGACTAGGGTTTGGGGTTAAGAATGGTTATTTTTTAGGTTTTCCAAGTGGTTTTTAAGCTTCCCCCTCTTTTTCCATGTTGGGGATAGTATGCCCAACGTGGAAAATTAGGGGGAAATAGATTTTTATCCTTTTACATCATTTTTGATCATGCATGTAGGTCCCTGAGGTTGCTAGTGATAATGGTCAATGCTTGGTTTCAAAATTTTGCTATTTTTAAGGTTGATGAGTATTTTTTTTTAGCTTCCCTCCTTTTTCTACACTGGAGTTTCCATGATCAATGTGGAAGATTCAGGAAAAAGCTTTTTGACCCTTTGTGGTCACTTTTGATCATGCACGTAGGCTTCTAAGATTGCTAGTATTGACTGCTAACATATAATGTCAAAATTTGGTTGTTTTAAGGTTCATTAGAAAATTTTTAGGCTTCCATATTTTTCCATGTTCGGGCTTCCATGCTTAGCATGGAAAATTTGGGGGAAGGGCCTTTTAGATTGATTTGGTTATGCATGAGTGTCCATAGGGTTGCTAGCATTGGTCATTCATGTCTAAGGTTAAGATATGATCATTTTGAAGGCTATGAGGGGGGGTTTTTTAAAATTCCCCCTTCTCTCCATGCTAAGGGTGAAAGGCTCAACATCTAAGAGGTCTCTTTTAGTGAACAAAGCTAGATCTAGGCCAAATTGATAGCCAATCAACCATGCATTTCAACCTCTAGGGTTGCCAAAGTTAGTCAATGTTGGTTGTCAAGATTTGATAATTTGGGGGCTTCTAGGTGCCTCATGTAATCTTGTCCCTTTCTTCCACATTGGGCATGGTGGCCCCAGTGTGGATGAAAGGGGGATGGTAGTTTTATGCCATATTTAACCACTTTTTAGGCTTTTAGAAGCTCCACATGATTCCAGTAGTGTCTAGGGGTCACTAGGCATCAAGAAATAGTCATTAGGAAATCAATTTAGGTCATTCTTGGCTTCTCCCCACCTATCCACAATTAGGGTCAGAGGTTTAGCATGGAAGAAGCCTTCCTCAACATGGAAAACACCAAATCCTAGATTTTGACAAGTTTTGACAAGGTTTGGTAGTTTGAGGTTGCCAAAGATTCTTGGAGGGGTTCTAGGTCACATGGTGCCAATTTTGGGATCAAACTTGTACAAGATGGGTGTTGGGGGGTAAGAGTGGGTGTTACCCCCTTCTTCCATGCTAGGAACTACTACCCTAGAATGGAAACCCATGGTGTCTAGCTTTGTCCATGTCTCATCAACTTTCTAGAACTCGGGGTTGAAAAAGGTAGGTTTGGGTTACCAAAAATAGTAAAATATCTGTATTTTAATGAATTTGAAAAATAGAGGCATGTTTCCACATTGAGCATGGTATTCCTAGTGCAGTTGCATGGGATTAAAGTTACCATAAGGTTTTAAGTATAAAAATTGATAAAAATCTTAGCATTGATGCAAGTTTTCATCAAGAGAGAAGGTGTAGGGTGGGGCTCACAATCCAAAAATTTAAAAGTTTGAAAGGTGAAGTTTTTTTCCATCAAAAACCAATGTGAACTAGAATTTTTCCCTTTTGCACTTTAGTGCACTTGTAGTTATGGTGCACTGAATTAGCATCTGGGGTTTTTAGTTGGACATTTAGGTTTTAGATGTGATTTTATTGTGAAATCTCATAAGTTTTCATTACAATTATCATTCTACAACAACTATGCATTAGAGGAGAGCTCTAGTAGTAGTTCTTGTGGTAGTAGTAACTAATTTTTTATGTGGAAGCCTATTATCTTCCTCATAGTTAGCATTGATCTCTCATCCTTCTCAGTATTCAACAATTCCTAGCATTGAGCTTGTCATGGTGTCAAAGAAACAAAGGAAAGAGAGCTAAAACCTTGTGATCTAGAAGATGGATGAACATGCCTAGGATCTATAAAAAGTACCTAGGCCCATTTCAATTTAGGATTCTTTTGTTGCTGCTTCAAGGTAGGTAGTTGTACCTATTTTTCCTTTTTTCTTTTATGGTGTTTCTAGTTTTTTTGATTCCTATGTGTTAGGAACATTTTTTTAGATCTACTCTAGTGGAAGAATTAAAATGGAATTCTAATGAAATCCCATCTCCCATTTTTTCCATTTTTGCATGGATCCATGGTCATTTTGTTACTTTAGCTTTTGTACATTTGATTTTGAAAATAGAGCTTGCTATTTCATGCTTTTTCCCAAAATTTTTGGGTGTGGACATTTTTGCAGATCTAGGACTTAGGATTTTCTAAAATAAAATTTCAAAAAAATCCTACCCCATTATTTTGATGTGAATTTCAATGGGTTTCAATGGTTTTGGATATTTTGATTGTTTCCATGGCTATATAAAATCTAGGTTTTAAGGTTTTTAATTAGAAAGCAAGCAATTTTGTGTATATTTTATTGGAATAAAGGCTATTCCTTTATGCAATTCAAGGTAATGGGTTCATAGCTCTTCATTTAGTATTTCTAATAAATGTTTTCTCATTTAATTTGAATTCATAATGATGAAGCTATGGTTATTTTCCTAACATTGTGCAGTTAGGTTATTTGTGCTACTTTTATAATTTTATGCAATTTTGTAAATTTTTTAAAGGCAATTGTAAAGGTGATTGCTATTTCCTAGTTATGGATGAGTAGGCTTTGGCTTCAAATTTTCAATGGAGGTGAAATCACTTCGATTGGATTTAAAACAAAATTTCTACAAATTTTTCATTAAGCATGTCTAGTAAGGATGCTTGTGCCATTTTTGGATCATTGTCCAAATTGATGAATTTTTCTTGCATAAACGACATAGATGTTGAATTTTTTCTAAGCATGGATGCGTAGGGCTTGAATTAAGCTTTTAAACAGTGGTTGATTCAACCTTTTTGGAGCTTAAACAATTTTTTGGTGAATTTTATAGCAACCTTGCATGAAAAGGGGTGAATGTTGATGACTATAGCTTTGGCTAATTTTTTTTTCATGTTTTATGTATATATGGCTATACATTTTTGATTTTAATGGTCATTGGTATAAGGTTCATAATTTCAAAATTATTTTTGTGGTGGAATCAATGAAATCATAGTACAAACTAAATTTTGATAAATTTTTTGGCTATGGCTATGTGAACAAGCCAAAATTATGGTCACAACACACTACCCATTTGGAAATGGAAGTGGTTGATATGTATAACTTATGTTTTTTTTGTCAACATGTAAAAGTAATGCTTGATTTTTTTTAAGAATAGTAAAATATTTTTCTATTTTTAGCAAGCCTTTACTATGACTACATGGTTTTTTCTATGCTTATGATGCTTTTTCTAAATTTGTGCATAGTTCAATGTTTTTTTTTTTCAAATTTATGCATGCTTTTCATAATTTAGATGTTTTTTTCTAAACCTAAGCTTAATTTTTCTAAATTTATGCATAATTTAGTTGCTATTTCCTAAATTTATGCATAACTTGCATGTTTTTTTTTTCCAAGTTTATGCATGATTTAGATGCTTTTTCTAAATTTATGCATAATTTAGAGTAAGACTTAATTTTCAGCCATAAAATTTTAGTTATAAAAGCTATAAAATATAGTAACAATGCTTTTATGAAATTTTTAAAGCTAATTAGATAAACATCTTAGAGCTTTATTTGGAAGCTAATTTCACCTCTGACTAGGATGTTTTTTCTAAGTTTGTTAAGAAATTGCAATTGGTCATGATGTAAGGTTATATAAGGTTGTAATAATATTTTCTTGTGGAATTGTGTAGACTAATTTAGAAAAAAACCTTAGAGAATTTTACATAAGCTAATTTCACCTCTAACTAGATGTTTTGTCTAAATTTGCTAAGTAATTCTAATACTTACAATGCTTTTGCTTTGAAAGGTTGTAATAATGCCTCTATTTTTTTGGAATTTCTTAAGCTAATTTAGATAAACACCTTAGAGCTTTTTATGGAGGTTACTTTCACCTCCAACTAGGATGCTTTTTTTTTGTAAGTTTGTTAAGAAATTTTAATTAGTCATAATGTTTTTGTGCTTTGCTTCATGCAGGGTCTTCAAAGTGGAGTTGGTTGGTCTCTTATGCTACATTGGTCATCCTAAGACCAACACCCCACCACATGACATGCCTTTTGGGAAACTCTTGTTGTGGTTTTGGCCTAGGTCAAGGGACTTCTTTGCTTACCTCCTTAGGAACTTTAGTGTGAAGCTATGGTCACACTTATCTGCATATGTAGCTGGTGTTGTTGTGGTGACCTTGTTGCCTTGGGCATCTAGCCTAATTACTAGATACATTATTGACAAGCCCCTTCCAAAGACTGTAGGCGGACCAATAGATGTCATAAGCCCATGTTACCTTACAAAGATCTAGCTGATGCTAGAGTGTAGTCAATATAATATTGACAATACTCCGACGGTGGTGCATAGAGCACACACATTATTTCAAAACACACTTGGCACCATGCATCATTTACAAGGGTAAACATGGTTATTTCTATGCTTTTATGCTTTTGGCGTAATTACCTCCCCTAACTCCATTGATTTTACAACTTCTTGTAGGTACAAGATCAATGATCAAGGTTTGATCATCAATGATCAAATCTTGATAGTGGTTCAAACTACTTTGGATGAATTCACCAAGAGTCCTTAAATCAAAACTACTATGTATCAATAGTTAAGAGGAGACTTTAATGAATACACAACCAAGTTTAACCATGTATACAAGAAGTGTCAGGATGATGGGATGATGAAGAAATGAAGGGTAGATGCCGATGGCACTGATTAGACCCTTGTAGCTAGGACCTCCACACCATAGAAGAAAAGGAAAGGTAAATGTATAGCTTCTACTATTTTATGGCTCTAAGTGTTCTATTGATTTTCTTGGTTGTTGAAATTGTTCATATTGATGCTAATATTTTGTTATTGCTTTGTAGGATCTTCCACCTTGGCTAATGTCACTATATCACATTCATGTCATGAGGATACACTCATTCTAAAGTTTGGTGAGGTGATGCCAGCATAGGAATGGCTAAAGGAACAAGTGCTGGGATATGTTCAAGCAAACATCCAACATGCAAGTTTGCTTGATGTATTCATGGCATCCATCCCTTCCATTCTTGCTATGAAGATGTTGCATGTCATTGACTCCTTCAATGAGAAGGTTGGTTGTTTTAACACCATAATTTGAGGTGTGAAGGTGAATATGGATGTAGGTGTTGGCATCTTTCGTGACTGATTGGTATCCCTGCTGATGGGACAAAGGTTTCCAGTAGAACAGTAAGGTATCCCTACTGATGGGACAAAGGATATGATGAATTTCTAGAGTGGCTTGATGCCAACATGGGCCACTCTGGAATTTTGATGGATAGCTTCACAAACATTGATGCAAAGGAATCATATCCTTTGTTTAGGTCTTGTGCATTTTTGAAACTACTATCACAAAATAAGGTAATTAGCCTAGCATAGGGAATCATATCCTTAGAATCCATGATGACACCTTTATGATAATCCATATGCACTTTGCATTTTTTGTAGGTTATCTGAAGAGGTTTGCAAAGTTTCTAGTTGTGTACAAGAATGGACTATGGGTTTCTCAAGATCTAAGCTAACTTTCTAGGCCTTGGATAAAGCACATTTATCCAACAGTGTAGGCCTAGAATGCACTAGAGGGAATGGATGATACATGATCCATCACCACTAAGAATCTTGATGTTAGGTAGTATGAGTCTTCTAATAGTACTGATGATGATGAGACTCTCTCATTTGCCACTAGTGTCTAGGATGCTAGACAATGGCATATGGAGGCTAAAGGCATAGCTAGGAAGAAACTTAAGAGACCTATGGAGGAGGCACCCCCAACATCAGACCATCTTACCTCAAAGAAGCTTAAGCTTAAGCTTAGGCCATCACAATAGGCAGTTGTAGGTATGCTTTGTTAAAATTTGGCTATTTCATGTTTTACAGTTTATGGCTACTTTATGGTTTCATGGGTTAACTAGTTTTCTATGTGCTATGGTTTTAGATAAGTGTTAGGCTATGGAAGCCCAAGCTACTATGGAGGTAGAATAAAGGTTTGTAGAAGATGTAGTCCTAAAGTAACCTATGGTTGAAGGATTTGCCAATGTGAGTATAGATGATCTAGATGCCTTGTTTCGCGAGGTAGTACTAGGTAACTCTCCCATCATCATCCCAAAGGAGGAAGAGATTAAGGACCAAGGTATGCCTATGCCTTAATATTTTTGTTATATTTCATTATTTATCTTTGGTGCTCATTCTAACCTTTTGATGATTTTTATGATTACAATAGTTCCTAAACCACCAACACAAGTTCTTGGCCCTAAGTTTCATGTGAAACCATGGGTAGAGACTCTAGACAAAGTGGAGTTCATGTGTGGGATGGCTAAGGAAATCATCAATCAATTGCATCAGGTTGCACCTAAGATAGGTAAGGATTTTGTTTTATGTGCTTTAGTCATGGGATTTTCTTGCATTATGACTATCTGAGGTTGTGCATTATGTCTTATGGTTGTATTTTATGCTTGTGTAGTGCCTTATATGAAGTGGGACCACAACAGAGACATGGAGATAGACTCCTTGCCTAAGCTTCCATTTGATGTGTCTAGTTCATCCATGAAGTTGTATGAGATTGCTATTGATTTAGCAATTTCATGCACAATACCTTCATGGGAGCTATAGAGGTTCAATGAATCCCTATGGGAGGAAGTTGTGGTCTTAAAGGAAAAAACTCAAAGGCAAGAGGATATGGTTAGAGATCTCTGAGACCATAAGGCTTTTGTGGAAGCCCAAGTGGCTAACTTAGGGTAGTTATGGACTAAGGAGATCACATGGGTCCACTACTAGGATGCCATTCGAGACAAGCTAGTAGTCCTATCAGAGATGGTGGAATAATGCATGCAGATGGATCTCATCTCCCAGAAGGTTAAGGATTGAAAGGATCATTGTGCTTGGATCCTAGAGTGGGTCAAGATACAAAAGATCCACATGTGATAGTATAAGGTAGATCATGGGGCCTACCTAAATTGGCTCAAGGAGGAGTTAATTTAATGGTGCAAGAGAGAGTTGTTCATCTAGGGGATCCAAGTAGAGAGTGCTTATTAACTTCTTGAAAGTACTCCTAAGGTGAAGCAATTCCCTACTCTTTAGATTACCACTATTGTAGGCAAGAACTCTATAGCTACTGCTACCTAGGAGCCTCCTACTTGGACTTCTATAAACATGATCGACATTCTCTCTAACATTGATCTTGGGGATGTTGACTAGATCAACATAATGGAGGACTAGATCCTCTATCATTTGGAAGAAGGCCTTTCCAATCTACCTCTAGAAGTAATGAAGCCAAAATTTCCATAGGTTTGATATATATTATGTTTTAGTTTTCGTTTTAAGTCATGATTTTGGCTATAGGTTACTAACTGGATATATGTTATTGCATTCTAGGTTTCAAAAGACATTGGTAGCCCCAGTGGTGAGGGTGGAAATAATCCATCACTTCCTCCTCCATATGCCACTTAGCATCCTCCTTTAGTTTAGCTTGTTGGCTATTTGTTTTCATTTTTATGTTGATGGATATGATTAGCCAAGACTATGTTATAGATGGTTGTTATTCTTTAACATTTCTTTGCCACACAATGTGGCCATGGCTATGTATGTTATGGAAACTTTAACTTTAAATTTAAATTTTGATTTTATTTTTTGCTATATGCATCTATAGTAGTAGTCAATATTGTAAATTTGTAAACATTGAAAATGGCTATGTTGATGTTTCAGTTATAACATTTAATGGCTAATTGACAAAAAGAAGTGTAGTAATAAGCAAGATGTTTGCTAGTTTTAGTTCATTGTGGGCACAAGTTATACTGCACAATTGTGGCTATGTTGCTAGTTTAAGGCCATGGTAGGCCATAATGCTAGTTTAAGATCTTATAAGACCATAATGCCAGTTTAACATCTTAGCAAACATGGATGCTAGTTTAAGGTCATAGTGGACTCTAATGCTAGTTTAACATCTCAGTAGACATGGTATGGAAGAGATTTATGTTTATAAGGATTTTTTTGATCATAAGAAAGAATAAAAAAAAAATTACTGTAGCAAATAGGTAAAAAAAATGTAGATGAACTTAGGCTATATGCATAGGCCATGAAGTAAAAGAACAAATGCATAATACAATGCAAAAGAAGAGTAAGGCTACATGATTATTAATGTCTCTGGTCATAGGGGCATGGAAAGGTTAAGGTAAACTTCACTTAAACAAATGTTTCCTAATCCTTGCAAGATTAAGGAGTGAGTAAGGCATACTCTACATGAAGATTATATTTTTCATCCCCTTTGCTTACGATGTTAAAAGGGAGTTCACCCACAATTGCTATAGTCATGTTGTTTTGTTTACTATTTTCTTTGTCTCTTCGAGTATGTTAGTTTTTATATGCTATATAGGCTAGATCATGACTGGCCTATACAACATCCTCTATATTTTTAGTTTGTGAGAACGCTTGGCTGAGAGACCATGGATCAAGTTAGTAGAGTTTAGACTTGATAAAGTTGGTAACTACTTCCTTAAATATGGCTAATAAGTGGATTTTGGCTATAGGATCTAGTATTTCATTTAGTAGTCCATTCCACCGTAGAATAAATTTCTACATGGGTTCTAAGGACCCCTGGTTGACCTTCATGGGTTGGACAAGCATTATGTTAGGATTCAAGTTATACTTGAAGTGGATGATAAACTGGGCTGCTAAGTCCTCCAAAGAGGATATGGATCCTCTGGGTAATGTGTGATACTAATCAATTGCTTTCTTAGTCAAAGACATAGGGAAAATCCTCATGATGGCATGAGGCCATGGCTACAAGAGTAAGTATTCAGATCAAAATGTAATAAGGTAAGCATTAGGATCACCTTCTCCATTATATTTGCTAAATTAGGGAATAAGGATACTAGGAGGAAGTGTCAAGGGTGGGACTATAGGACTTATGGGATCATCCTAGTAGAAGTCCATAATCTTGACAATTTGTGAAGTAAAGGATTTAAGTCTTTTCAACTCCTCCATTAGGTCTTGGATCATCTAGAAGGCTTGATCTAGGCCTTGCAGTGGTCCTGTTGGTTGTGGAGTTTGCACATATGGCTATGGCCTTTGTTGTGAGGCTTGTGGCCTAGCTATGGGTTGCATGATAGAAGGAAGAGGTTGTGTTATGGTTCTAGGTTGTGGTCCAAACAAAGAAAAGGATGTTTGTGTTGGTACTTGAGGCACAAATGGGAAAAATGGGCTATGTGACCCCTATGTTACTTGGGATCCCATGGTGGACCCCACATGACTAGTTAACAGATTCGTGGTGATAAAAACCACTATTGATGATCTTATATATCAAGAATGTATTGTAAATGGCATTAATGTGTTATATTTTATTGTTTGTGGCATTCTCTGAGTGATATGTGGCTATAACCAGTGTGATGTCTGAAAACATCAGTGGCTAGAACACCGAGAAGGCATCGAGTGTACAACCTAACCCTGAGTCGGTGGGATGGCCATGCTAGAGAAAACGGAAACATGGTTCCCTAAATGATCTAGTCAATCAGATAGGGACTTACATGGTGTAACAATAACCATTTGCAAAAATCCAAAAATAGTATCGCGAATAAGCAAAATACATGTTAGTAGTGGAAAATGCAAGAAATGATGCTAAAATTTGAATCAAATGTTGAAGGGAAATGAAATTTGAGTTGAAGTGAAGAAATGCACCACCCCAAGATTGGGGAATGTGACTCTTGATTAATCAATGTATGAAATTGGTACGTAGGGTTAGACAGGCACAACAGGATAGCATGGCAGTGTGGTCACAGTCTCTAGGACATTGCAAACATGGTGCTAGAAACTAGAAGAGAGGCTAGACATATTGGGCTTACAGTTATCATGCTGTGCGGGTGCTGGGTCATAGTACTCAACCAAGTGTCAAGCTTGGGTGCTCAAGTGTGGGAGTGATGAAGATGCTAAGAGTGCTCTAATGCTTGATGCTTAGATTGATTTTCTGATCATCCTCTAAAATGCTAATTATGGGGGTATTTATAGGGCTTGGGTTGATGTGAGATGTGAACTAGATGCCACATGGCTTGGGTCCCATGTAGCATGGGTGTGAATAAGTCACGTTGACATGCTACACTAAAAGTGTCAAGCTCTAAGTATTAAGCTTAAAGTATATACTCTGCAGGAAAAGAACAGGAACTGAGAATTTGCCAAACTATGAGCACACCACTTGGACTACATGTGCCAAAGTTTGAGGGACTACCATGTATCTACAAATAGTGCCAAAATGAATGCAACTTGGAGCCTATGCTTTGGGACTATGACTTCCCCCTCTTTTGAGTAGGGTCAAGCATAGGGACAACTTTGGGGATTACTAGGAGGTGCAAAAGTAAAGTAAATTGCTGATCTTGGCTGCTATAAGGATGTTGGAGTTGAAATGAAGGTCGATGCCAAGTTTTGGGATCTTCTAGAGGCATTCAGAGGCATTTTCCAAGTGTCACGTTGTTTGCACTGCACAGCGTGACAGAGCGTAGCAGGAACACTTAGAAAATTTTTACAGATTTTGGCTTGTCATGCTATCTATGCTGCGTAGCATAGCAGAGTGTAGCACCTACATTTTGATGAATGTTGCAAAAATTTGCAATGTTTCTTCATGGTACACTAACCATGTTTTTGGGCTGAAGTAAGATAGGTAGCCTTAAAAGTCAGAAAATTGCAAAATGCCTCTTCCATATCTAGATAGCTTGATAGAATTCTTGTCCAACGCTTAGAAAAACTTGGGTCCTAAAACTTGTGCTACATTGTCTACACAACGTAGTAGAGTGTGATAGGCCAAAAAGAGAAAAAATTTGCTAAACTATTTTTTTCATGTCAAGCACTTAGAAAAACTCCTAGCTTGGTACCTAGATGGACTGGAAATCGAGACATGTGTCAAGCTCGGCAAGATAAAGAGCATAGCGAGCTTGATAGCTTGAGAGATAAAAAATTTTCCAAATTATTTGGTCCATCCCAAGTGACCCTTGACCACTTCTAACTTGACATTTGTGAAAACTAGCCTTGGAAACATGTGCTACATTGGCTGTGCTGGGGAGCATAGCAAGTAGACCTAGAAAAATTTTGCAAAAATAGGACTCCTAGTGTGCTATGCTATCTATACTGCATAGCGTGATAGTAGACTTAGAAAAATTTTATCCAATTTTTGACACTTATACAAATCTACCATTGAACTGCAGGAGCACAAAATTAGTGGTGCTTCATTGGCCCCTCTTTGTTGATGTCTAGAGGGTTGGCCCAAGAGACATCGAGAAGGAATATGAAACACCATGATGAACATGACACCAACACCATTCATTAGTGCCCACTTGGACAATGCTTTGCTATGCTTGAGAGCACCAAAGAAATGAAGTGTGATAAGGAATAGTTTAGGAAGATGGGTCAAGGGATAATGGATGGAAAGGATAGCTATGGGATGTAATGCCATGATGGCTAGTTGCCATAGCATGTTCCCTCATTGGAGTGTTCATAGGGAGTTAGCATGTGGAGGTGTCCTACCCTTTTGATTTCTACCTCTCGTCGAAGTGCTTTTGAGACGGTTGATCCAAGGAAAACTAGTTGCAAAATGGAAACTTTGTCATTTGACTTGGGCACTTGACTTGTCCCATTTTCTTTCCTTTTCTTTACTTACTTTTTTTTCTTTTACATTGCTGGGTGAATTGTGTGCCTTATTTGCTTAGAGGAAACCATGTTACATCTATAGGATAGATGTTTCCTCCTTGGGATGAGTTGTGTTACATTTGTTTGGGGCTTTGACCAGCCCATAGAGACTCCTCATGGGACAAGTTGCATTATTTTTGTCATGGGTTCAGTGGTTGATTGCAGAAAATGTTACATGTACACTGGAGAAGCTTACAAGGGATGAGGGAAATTGCAAGATAAAGAGGTAGAGGTTAGGTCAATTGAGGGGATATTAAAGATATGCACTCTCAAGTAGCTAGGCGAGCTGAAGTGGACACATCAGAACAATGCGGTGCCTTGCTGTTGTGATGCAACACATCCTTGAATGATGCCTCCCAAGCTTCATCTTGCAAATGCAACAGAGAGAAAACAAGAAAAAAAACTGCAATGTGAGATGAGGATGAAGTCCTACCTACTAGGGGCATTATGAGGGTTGTGAGTGTTATGTCAATTTTGTGCAATGTCCAAAGTAGGAAGGCTAGTGTAAGAATCAGTGAGGGTAGGCTAGAAAGCTCTAGCAACCACACAAGAAGTGGGCACTTAAGTGGCTAGGAGTAATGGTGATGTAGGTGCTTAGGAGTTCTCACCAAAGGTAGGAGCTAGGAAACTCAGCCATAGGGCAAGAAGCCAAGCTGTTGGATGCTCTTCCAGACTTAGGCAATGGTGAGGGTCAAAGGATGGCAATGCTATGGCTAGGACATAGTACTACTAGGACTTTAGTGAGTGCTGTTGATAGTGAGAGCTATAATTAAAATGATTGGTGATGGTGGCGATCGCTCCATAAGGTTAGCAAGATGCCAAACAACATATTCAGAAGATCAACAAGATGCCAAAGGCGGTGAAATTAAAAATGTCCCAGAGGATTTTTTCTTGATAACATGAACTTCATTCTATAACTACAACTCCCTACCCCATCTTGCTCGAGAGGTGTGGGTAGGTAATAGAAGATTGAAAGTATTCTTGCTCGCTTGTTCGTAGAACCATGTATGTTGGTCTGTAGGTGTTGAATCGCAAACCCAGTTTTAGGTCTTGGTAGACTATTAGCTATGCTAGTTTAGGGTCCTAGTAGATTGTGATCCCAATTTAAGGTTCAGGTGGACTGTGATGTGCTAGTTTAAGGTCCCATTAGATCGTTGTGCTAGTTTAAAGTTGTAGCAGATGATGGTTGGCTAGTTTAAGGTCATAGTGGATCATGGACTATGTGTAAGGTGTAAGTCTATGCAAAGTTTGAAAGGTTTGAAGCATGGGGCTAAGCTAAACATCCATTGGGTAAGCAGAAAAATGTAAAAAATAAATAAATTTCCAAGTGTAAAAGTTTGAAAAACTTAGAAAATTTTTCTAACCCTGGGTGCTACGTTGCATGGGACATGGGATGTTCCACATTACGCACAGGACACGGGACACTCCACATTATGCATGGGACACAGAGCGTTCAGCATTACATGCAAGATACGGGACATTTCACATTACTTGTGGGACATGGGACATTCTAGAAGGGTGATGTGTCATTTGACTCTGAAGGGTATAAATAGGGGTGTACCCATGGTAAACCTGTCATTTTCATCATTAGAGCCAATAGTCATTCAAGTGTAGTGAGACCAAAGTAGAGTGTATCACCCACATAGCATGATAGCAAAAGAATGAGAGCTTGATAGTGAAAGAATGACATGTAGGAGCAAGCATAGATACCCAGCCTTACCAACATTGATGAAGGTGAGTGCACCCTATGGCATCTCCCTAGGACACATATCAAACAGTGCCAAGAGGCAGCATTTGCTAGGTATGTTATCACATCCTACCCTCATGGTTTTCTCATTTTGCTTTTTTGCTTCCCACACGTTTGTGCTTTGGCGTCTTGAGGTTTACCGGTCTGTCTTCCATGGGCAAGGACTATCACTGCTATTGTTGCCATTGCGGCCACTACCATTGTTGCTGTGGTTGGAAAGGATGTGTGCATCATGGATCTTTGTGTTTATTATATATTTTTATTTGGATGAGGGTTTAATGATGTCCTACATTGTGGTGTTGGGAAAGGGTTTTTCCATGGGCTTATAGGTGTTAAGTGTTGTGGGATGGGGTAGGATTTTCATTGTATCCTACACGATGGGATGGGATAGGGGTTTCAAATGTACCACTTAGCATAGTGCATTGGGGGGGGGGGGGGGGGGGGGTGTGGTTTGGGCGCTCCATGTTTGATGTTGTGTAACAAGGGTTTCTTGTATGTTTTGCATGGTGGGACAAGACAAGGGTTCGACGGGTGTTCCGTGCTAGTTGTCAAGCTCTAGGGTGTCCTTGAGAGCATGACCAAAAGTTAGAAAAATTTTGGGATTGCTACATTTTACACTTGGAAAATTTTGCACGTTTTGCCATTGTCATGCTCCCTGGGAGTGTGACCAACACTTGGAACATTTTTACACATTCTAGCATTGTCACACTCCCTGGGAGTGTGACCAAGACTGAAAAGTTTTTGCAAATTTTTTCTAGTCATTTAGAGTCATCATGCTCCTTAGGAGCATGATAAACACTTGAAAAATTTATGCAACTTTTTCTATCAGACTGTGTAGTTGTCATGCTCCCTAGGAGCATGACTAACACTTGGGAAAATTTTTCACTTTTTGCTAATTATTCCACAACCGTTACACTCCCTGGGAGTGTGACAAACACTTAGAAAAATTTTGTTCAAAAAGTGTTACGCTTTGTGGGAGCATAATCGACAGTTAGAAAAATTTTCAAATTTTTTTTTGTTTATTATTTCATGCATTGTTTGTCTATTACTTTTGTTATTATATTGCCCTTTTCTGATATTGGCATTTTCATTTTTGTAACACTGCAGGGCCTTGCTAAAACCTGCCCTGGTGGTCGTTGAACTAATAGGGATCTTGTGTTGTATTAGTGATCCCGTGCCCAATGTCCCTGCATCGCATGCATGCATAGGACACTAGGCAGTCTAGTTTTGAGAGGATGCATAAGCATTCTTGGAATTTCTACTTCACCATTTCAGTGTAATGATGTGGTCACACTTGTCCACTGAAGTGGTAGATGTCCTAGTTAAAATGTTGTTGCCTAGGAAAAACTGAGGCATTTTAAAATTCATGTTGGATGAACCTGTAGAAGGTGAAGTGATAATGAGCTTGAGTTAGTGCTCAAAAGGTCTCAAACCCTTGTCTTAGATCTGGGAGATGCCTAAGTTAAAGTGTTATCATAAATACAACACTATATTCATTACTTGTCGTGTAGGCACAACCTTCTAGAACCCACTTAGAACAGTTTACTATGCTAGAGGGTGAGCCCTATTGCGATGATGAAAATTTTGTTTTTGTTTTTGTTTTTTTTGACTTGGAATGCTTATTGTCCTTTTGCCTATTGCTAGATTTTTTATTGATGAAGATGACCTTCATGATAGAGAATGGACATTAGCCCTTGTCCAAATAGCCTTACAAGAGTTCTCATTTGTTGAGAACATGAGTGCTGGTGTCATAGGGAAAATTGGGGTAGACATGACGAATTACCCTACCAAGTACTCCAAATCCTACATGAAGTGTTGGGATCTCGAGTGGTTGGATGTTTAGTAGGCATCCAGGATACCCACTGTGGAAGAAGTTTCAGTCTGAGTATCACAATTCCCCACACCATTTGTGCCAGGTAAGTTGTATTACTTGTTTATTTCATTTTTGTGCATTTTTGATTTTTATGTTTCTATCATGTTGCTAATTCTATTTTTGTTTACTACAACTGCAACGAAGTCTAGGGAGGTCATAGTGATTATCTTGGAATGCACTGAGGCTAACATTCTTTTCAAGTATGACAAAGTTGATGGTTTGTAGCACTAGTTATGCCACGAGGCCCTAGCAAGGATTACCAAAAATGTTCAATAGGCTGGGCTCATGGACCTCTTTTTGGTCATGAACCCAAGCATCCCAATAGTAGACATGATTGCCCTTGTTGACTCTTTCATAGAAAGTGTCGATTGCTTCTGCACACAAGTTCACAACATGCGGGTGGTCTTGAAGATCACAAACAATTGCTTTGTAGATCTCTTTGGTGTTCTCTCTGAAGGTTTACCTATAGGTGAAAAGACTAACAAGGATCTAAACCATAGAGGGGACATTGAAGAGTGGCTGGGCACCGAGAAAGGTCGCAAGGGCATTCCCATGAAGGGGTAAAATTGTTGGTGGCCCAACACCTCTATCCCGTCTTTTAGGCTTGTGTGTTCCCTAAGCTACTTTTCCAAGGAAAGGTTCTTCAAGTAGAGCAGGCTTGGGTTATGAGAAACATAGTGGAGGAAGGGACACAATATAATTAGGCTAGATACCTTGTTGATGGCTTGTGAGCTAAAATAATCAAGCTTTGCAACAACCTTGAGGCATGATCTCATGTGAATTTTGCCTTTTTTATAGTGTGCCTATGTAAGTTTGTGGAATTTTTGATGGTATGTGAAAATGGGATATGGATGGTGCAAGATTGCACCCAAATATCCAAGCCATTGACTCCACACAACACAGTCACATGACCCCTCAGAGGCGATTGGTGAGTCCTTTTCTATAACCACCAAGTGCCAAGCGGGACCATCCTATTGTATGAATGATAGTGTTAGAGAGGTTCCTCCTATGAGCACAAGTAATGTGATAAGAGGGGCATGAATCATTGCTGAGATGGTGAGATCAAAGCTACAAATCAAGAAGCTTTGCCTAGCGGAAGTGCCCATGCATGAAATTGAAGAAAGGGGCAAGAAGCTATATCTCAAAGTCAACAATGCATGAGTAGAGTTTGCTGGTAAGTATACATTAGAAGACGAAGGGCTACAATTTGAGGAATGTGAGTTTGATCATTTGTTTGAAGGTGTGTAGATGGGTGATCCCCCTACTCTCACCCCTGAGGGTTTGCTGGATAGGAGCTTTGCACTACCATTTTTCATTATGTTCTTATTCTTCCTCTTCTCTCTCTTTGTCTATCTTTTTTCTTTTTTTCTTTTACTATGCTAACACCTTTTTTTTCTTATAGTAGATGATTCTTCCACTAAGAATCCTAAATCTTCATCCACTTTCCACTCACAACTGTGGGTGGAGACCCTTGACAAGTTTGCCTTCATGCAAGGCATAGTGGATGACATGATTGACCGCTTGAAACAAGTAGATCTTGAGATAGGTATATTTGGATTATTATTTTTTCTTATTATGTTATTCTCGTTTTCACCTTTTTCTTACAACTAATGTTTCCCCTCTTTGGTGTAATAGCCTCACGACTTAGATGGGATCCGCGAAGGGTAGTCCAAGTTGATGCTATAGCTGAGTTCCCTCCTGAGGTAGAACAGGTACCTCCTCATATATATGACGTGGCAAGAAAATGTGTACTACAGTCAGCATGATCACTATGGGAGCGTAGGCACATAAATGAACACCTCTGGAAATGAGTGCAAAGACTTGAAGAATAGAAGGCAAGCCAAGTAGCTCAACTAGAAGACTTGCAGGCATGGTACAACTTTTTGATGGCCCGCGATAAATTAGATGGCAGCTGGCATATAGCTGTGATCAAATATGCTAGATATTGATCAACTGTTAGGGGAAAAATGAGGTTACATGTGAGGTCATTGAGCAATGCTTGTAGATGAACCTCTTGGCTCAAAAGAATCAAGATTGGAAAGACTATAGCACCAAGGTATATGAATGAGAACAAACTCAAAAGAACCACAAGTACTAGTACAAAATGGAATGCGTAGCATATCACAAGAAATACAGAGATGAGTTTGTGGAACATCGAGGTCGAGACCTATTCCTTGATGCCATCAGTGTGACACAGGATTATAATAGGTTTGCAAAACACTTGGTGGTTAGTGAGTTCTTGGAGAGGGAAATTGTTGTTCCTTCTAGAGAGGTAACATTTGCTACATTTTCTCTAGGGCTACCTCTATGGATGGCCATGGAAAAAGGGAAGATCCTCCTAGGTGTTGAGTTAAGCGAGGAGGATTGGGCAAATATGATAGAGGAGGAGATCCTCTGAAGCTTAGAAGCTAGCCTCAATGGGATGCCCCCAAAGATAGATGCGGGCCCATCTCAAGTTGGTTATATTTAGTTTATATTGCTATCTATTTTCACATGCTATCCTTTTTATTAACTGATTTATTATTTCATTTTAATTTTGCACAGGATCTAGGTGGAAATGTAGGACCTAGCAGAGTAGTAGATGAAGATGGAGGAGAAGAGCCTTAGCTTTCCATTAATACATTAAAAAATTTGTGATGTAGCCCCGTTGTTGGGAAATTTTTGTATCTTTTGATGTGGGTGTAACCCTAGACTATGTATTTTGTTCCTGATTTAATGAAAGAATGATACTTATTTTGTTTATTTATTGATCTCTAGTGGTATCATTTTAACATATATTTTAGTTAATCTCAATTTACAGATTTTTTGTTATTGATGATGTAATTAGGACCCTTGTGGACCCCATGTGCTAGTTTAAGGCCATTTCAAGCCCTAGTTCATGCAAAAGAAAGTTGGTTGCTAGTTTTATGCCTTGGTGGGCCATGCAATAGTTTAAGGCCATTTTGGGCCATGTTGTAGTTTAAGGCCATTTCGGGCCATGTTGTGCTCTTCTCCTCTTTTTTTTTATTTTTGTTTTTATTTTTTTTATTTGGCTAAACGAAAGCATAACTAATGTAAGATGTAATCAGATCACAAACTGAAACTATATAGACTAAAAAGGGCTAAAGACAAGTTACAAGAACAAGTGAGTTAGGGACATGCCCTAATCATGTAGATGTTTCCTAACCTGATGTGGTTTAGGTGATGCGTAAGGCCTAAAAGACACAAGGTGATACTCTCCTAGGCTATCATTTGCCATCAAAAAAGGAAATTCTACCCATAGAGCTTCCTCATGGGATTCATTCATTTTTCTTGGTTCATCCGTTGAAGAACATTAATTTTTATTGCAAATAGGTAGTATGCATTCAGAGATTTCTACCTTTGACCCTTGCTTAGTGTCTACATTGTTGATGGCCCAAGGGGCTATGTTGTCACCAAAGATCATCACTTCTCTACCCTCATAAGGTAAGTGGATCTCTTTGGTGGATTGGTGAAGAGACAGCCCGTAGTTGAGCTAACCAAGGTCTCCCTAGGATTAAGTTGAATTTAGGCATCTCCTCAACCACGATGAAGTGTGAATTAGTGGGGAATTGCTTCCTTGCCATGAAATCAATCATGACTATTCCCTTGATAACTACACATGCTCCATTGAAAGACTTTATGCAGGCCATTGTTGTTGGCTTGATTTGATCCACTAGACCAAGCTTATGGATAACAGGGAATGGGATAATATTAGTTGCTACCCCATCATCGACATGCACTCTGCGAACCTTGTACTAACCCATGTGGATTGTTATGAACATGAGTGCAATAGTTACTTGACCCTTCTTAAGTTCAGCTTTGATGGCTTCATTGTGAAAGGTCAAGAGCATTAGCCTTGGTTATTTAGTTGTAGGTGGAAGCATTATGGCATGGATAGCCTTTTCCTCTATTGGCATGTCTTCCTTAATAGGAATGGATGCCAACATAAGAACCAAAGCCTCCCAATGTGTAGAAGAAATCATAATTAAATTGTAGAGTTTCAAAGTTGTATTCTTTTGTTTTAGAGCCTGCTTGGCCTATGTAAGTCCATCTAGAAAATCTTGTCCATTGTCCAGTTGTTTGGTGGTCTTTATTTCCTCCACACATCCTAAGAAGCAGATTTTGGAAGGAGGAGGAGACTTGGCTTTTGGTTGGGTAGTGGGCTTTTGAGCCTTAGTGGATGCTTGTTGCATATGCATGTCTGTGTTGATGGCTTTGGCCAATAGGGCCATGGGAATTGCCAACAGGGGGTAGGCTTAGGGGGACCTAATTTAGTGTGTTCCATAGCCATCTTGTCAACCAGATGCTCATCACACTTCTTTGAGTGAGAATGCTGCAATGCAGTCACAACCATTGGACCATGGGCAGATAGGGGTTCATACGTTTTGGCATCCTTATAATGAAAGATGCTTAGGTCATTGCCGCAATGTGCTAGGGGGCTCTAACCATGAAAGGTGTGATGGGCACATAAGGTGGTGCCTTAATGATGAAGGGGGCCTATGGCCTAATTGACATTGAGGCTTCAATGCCACTAGAGGGCACATGGGCCACAAATGGTTCATGTATTGGCTTCATATCATCATCAATGTTGATAGCATTAATGATGTATCTTGCATCGCTAGCATTTAATGGATCCTTATAGATGTTCATAGATTGGTTCTTTGGCTGGACAAGATTACTTTCATCAAGGACCAACTTTCCTTGATCAATCATGCATTGGATATCATCCTTTAATGCTAGGTAGTTATCCATGTCATGGCCATGCAATTGATGGTAGTTGCAAAATTGATTCAACCTAAAATTTGTGGGTACTAGAGGCTCATTGGACATAGCCTCAAAGGGGTCTCGAAGGATCTTGAAATATCTCTCATGGTGTTTGCAAGCATCCTCTAATATTTTTTTGTGTTGAATGAACCCAACATTAAGAAGTTGATCCAAAATCTCTGATGGTTTGATTGGAAAAGGGGTATATTTTGAGCAATCCTTATGCTCAAATTTTGGCCTTAGTGGAGCTTGCCCTGTGGCCATTGACGATGTGGGTTGGTTCGTTCCTATGTTGCCAAAGCTTGATGTTTTGTTGGTGTTGGTCAGGGCCTTAGGTACCTTAGTCATCTACTTGCTATTGTTGGGCTTGGCTTCATCAGCCACGGTAGCCACAATGGTTGTCATGGATTTCCCTTTTTCCTTGTCTCTCTTTGCATGTGCATTCTTGTAAGCTATGTAAGCTGGGTCCTTGCTAGCCTTTACCACATCCTATATACTCTTTGTTTGAGTAAAATCTTAGCTAAGGGAGCATGGGGCTAAATAGTATAGCTTTGATTTAGTCAACTCATTCATTATGCCTTTAAAAATGATGAGCAGTTGGGTTTTAGAAATGGGTTCATGAATCTCATTTAGAGAGGCACTCCATCATTATAAGAAATTTTGCATTGGCTCTAACACTTCTTGCTTAATGTTCATGAGCTGATCTAGCATGGCCTTTAGCTTCAAGTTGTACTTGAAGTGGGTTACAAACTAGCTTAACAACTCTTCCAAAATTGAAATGGAATCTCGAGGAAGTGCGTGATACCAATCTAAAGCTTTTCTAATCAAAGACATGGCAAAGACAAGGATAACCATATGTTTCCATACTTGCAATAATAAGGACTCAGAATGAAAACTAACTAAGTGGGAATTTGGGTCACCCTCACCATTGTATTTCATGAATTGGGGAAGTTGAACTCTAGGAGGCAATGTGAGCAGAGGAACAACGAGACTAATAGGATCATCCTGATAGAAGTCCATTACATGGACTATCTCTAAGTTGGCTGCTTTAAGCTACCCGACCTCCTTAGTGAGAGTTTGGATAAGCTAGAATTCTTGGTCCAAACTTAGGGATGTTGCAGAGGGTTGCATTGGTTGTACTGTTGGTGGGGTTGTTAGAGCAACTATTGTTGGTGGTGCTGTCGAAGCGGCCCATAGCCCCATAGTCGGTTGTGCCACATGTCATGCTTGGTACATTTTCGATTGCATGTATTGTGGCATCTGAGATAATTGAATAGTAGGAAAAGAGGTTGCCACCCACCACATAGTTGAGGTTGGAGTTGTTGTTGGTGGTGGGACTAATATGGCTGTAATGATAGGAATGTAACTTGTTTGTTGCTATGATATGGGCATGGTGTTCATGTATGGAAATTTTGGTGTCATAGACACTAGCTATAAAGGCTAAGTAGACTATGAGAAAATGTCAAAGTGAGCAAGGGTAGAAGGCCTTGCGCTTTGTTGTGTAGACAAGATTGGGTGGCTAGCTATTGGTGGCATAGTTTTAGGCTGTGGTAGCATCACAACTATCTCAAAGGAGGTATAAGATTATGACTAGTGCAATAGGAATATAGAGGTAGACTACAAGGTTGGGACATAAGGTGAGATGTCAATGTTGGAATGGGGCTTGAATTCCTCTTGTCCATCTTGCTCTTTTAGCCCACTCATTTGAATAAGTTGATCCAAAATCCATTTAAAAGATTTGGTGAGTAGTATGACTGCACTAGAGATAGGAAGGAACTCCCTCCCATTTTGATGAAAAATTTTGAAACTATGCTTTTCGTCTATTTCTTGGTAGTCCAATGGTAGGACCACTTGAACCTTTGCACATAAAAAGTTATATTGTTCATCATCAAGTACGTGTGTTCGGGAGACTGGTGCCACAGTCTAAGAGATTGCCATTGTAGCCGCATTGGGCTAAGGGGTTGCTTGATGTCTATCACATGTTGCATGGAATGAGCTACCTCCAAGCTTAAGGTGGTAGCTGAGGTGTTAACTAGGTTCATTTTATCTTAAGTATAGAAGATTTGAGATAAAATGGCTAAATGTGCAAATTGTAAAGAAAACGTGCCAAAAATGGCTAAGTTTGGGAACATTAAAAAAATAGTTATCTTTGTTGTCATGTTCTAAGGGGATGTTACGCTGATAGGGTGTCATGCTCTACAGAATACTTAGAGCTTAACATAGTGGATAGTTTGGGCTTTTTGTCCTACAGGGTTCTAGGGGAATCATCAACTAGGACTAATCTGCACCAACCAAAACATAGATAACTCCTACACTAGCCTATGATCTAGTTATTGCTATGGTAGGTCCATAGGGATGTTATGTCTATGCTAGCTTGCTGTTAGTAACAGGGGTATAGAAAGCACATGGGACTACCCATGACACATAGAAGAAACAGGGAGGCCCTCCTTCTAGTGCCAAAAATTGTGATGTCTGAAAAAATCGATGGCTAGAACACCAAGAGGTTGTTGGGCATATAGCCTAATCCCAAGTCCATGGGAAGGCTATGTTGGAGAAAATGGAAATAGGGTGCCTTGAACGGTCTAGTAAATCAAACATCGACTTACATGGTGTAACAATTACTGTTTGCAAAAGCCTGAAAATAGTATTGTGAATAAGAAAAATATGTGTTAATAGTGGAAAACACAAGAAATGATGCTAAAATTTGAAATAAATGCTAAAGGAAAATGAAATGAGAGTTGAAGTGAAGAAATGCATCACCCCAAGATTGGGGAGCATGACTCTTGATTAATTAGTGTGTGAAATTGGTACACAGGATCAAACAGGCACAACAGGGTCGCATGGTAGTGTGGTCATAGTCTCTAGGACATTGTGGATGTGGCACTGGTAATTGCAAGAGAGGCTGGACTTTTTGAGCTTATAGTTGTCACACTATGCAACTACAGGGTCACGGTACTTAGCTAGGTATCAAGCTCAGGTGCTTGAGTGCAGGAGTGATGAAGATGCTAAGAGTGCTCTAATGCTTGATGCTTAGAGTTTTCTTGCCAATCATACTCTAAAATGTTGATTATGGGGGTATTTATAGGGCTATGGTTAATGTGAGACATGGACTAGATGCCACATGGCCTAGGTCCCATGTAGCATAGATGTGAACAAGTCACGCTGACATGCTACACTCAAAGTGTCAAGCTCTAAGTGTATGCCTTGCAAGATAGGAACAACAACTAAGAATCTACCAAACTATGACCACACCACTTGGACTACATGTGCCAAAGTTTAAGGGACTGCTATGTACCTACAAACAATGCCAAAATGAATGAAACTTGGAGCCTACGCTCTGGGACTATGTCTTCTTCCTCTTCTAGATAGGGTCAAGCATAGGAACAACTTTGGAGATCAATGGGTAGGGGGGGGGGGGGGGGGGGGGG
>MNCI01014219.1:234241-246968 GCA_015680685.1 Gnetum montanum
CAAGGTTTCTTGTATGTTCCGTGTGGTAGGATGGGATAAGGGTTCCATGGGTGTTTTGTGCTGGTTGTCAAAATCTAGGGTGTCCCTAAGACTGTGATCAAAAAGTTAGAAAAAATTTGGGATTACTACATTCTGCACTTGGAAAAGTTTGCATGTTTCACCATTGTCATGCTTTGTAGGAGTGTGACCAACACTTGGAACATTTTTGCACATTTTGGCATTGTCATGCTCCCTGGGAGTGTGACCAAGACTAAAACTTGTTTTGTAAATTTTTGCTAGTGATTTATAGCTATCACTCTTCCTAGGAGCATGAAAAATAATTGAAAAATTTATGCAACTTTTTTTGTGAGACTGTGTAGTTGTCACATTCCTTGGGAGCGTGATTGACACTTGGAAATTTTTTTCACTTTTTACTAGTTGTTCCACAGTCATCACACTCCCTGGGAGTGTGACAAACACTTAGAAAAATTTTGTTCAAAAAGTGTTACGCTTTGTAGGAGTCTAACTAATAGTTAGAAAAAAATTTCAAAAAATTATTTCATGCATTGTTTGTCTATTAATTTTGTTTTTTTATTGCCATTTTCCAATATTGACGTTTTCATTTCTGTAACACTATAGGGTCTTGCTGAAACCTACCTTGGTGGTGGTTGAACTAGTAGTGATCTTGTGCTATATTAGCGATCCCATGTCCAATGTCTCTACACTGCATGCACACATAGGACACTAGGTAGTCTAGTTTCGGAAGGGTGCACAAGCATTCTTGGAATTCTTACTTCACCATTTTAGTGTAATGATGTGGTCACACTTGTCCACTGAAGCAATAGGTGTCCTAGTTGAAATGTTGTTGCCTGGGGCAAACCAAGGCATTTTAAAATTCATGTCAGATAAAATTGTTGAAGGCAAAGGGGCAAGGAGCTTGAGTCAGTTCTCAAAAGGTCTCAGACCCTTATCTTGGATGTAGGAGATGCCTGAGTTCAAGTGTTATCATAAATACAACACTGTATTCATTGCTCGCTATGTAAGCACAACCTTCTAGAATCCACCTAGAATAGTTTACTATGTTGGAGGGTGAGCCTATTGTGATGATGAAATTTTTTTTTGTTGACTTGGAATGCTTATTGCCCTTTTTCCTATTGCTAGATTTTTTATTGATGAAGATGGCCTTCATGATAGAGAAGGGACATTAGCCCTTGTCCAAAAAACTTTACAAGAGTTCTCATCTATTGAGAACATGTGTGCTAGTGTCATAGGCTAAATTGGGGCAAATATGATGAATTAACCTACCAAGTACTCCAAATCCTACATGAAGTGCCATGATCTCAGGTGGTTGGATGTTGAGTGGGCACCCCGGATACCCATCGTGGAAGAAGTTTTAGTTCGAGTACTACAATTCCCCACACCATTTGTGCCAAGTAAGTTATACTACTTGTTTATTTCATTTTAATGCATTTTTTATTCTTATTTTTCCATCACGTTGCTAATTCTATTTTTGTTTACTACGACTATGGCCAAGTCTAGGGAGGTCATAGTGATTGTCTTAGGATGCACTAAGGCTAATCTTCTTTTCAAGTATGGTGAAGTTGACAGTTTGTAGTGCTAGTTATGCCATGAGGCCCTAGTAAGGATTACTAAAAATGTTCAAAAAAGCTAGTCTCATGAACCTCTTTTTGGCTATGAACCCAAGCATCCCAACAGTAGAGATGCTTATCCTTGTTGACTTTTTCACAGAAAATGCTGACTGCTTCCACACATGAGTTCACAATGTGTGGGTGATCTTGGATATCACAGATGACCTCTTTGCATATCTCTTTGGTGTTCCCTTTGAAGGTTTACCTCTAGGTGAAAAGACTAACAAGGATCTAAACAATAGAGGGGACATTGAAGAGTGGCTAGGCACCAAGGAAGGCCACAAGGGCATTTCCATGAAGTGGGTAAAACTGTTGGTGGTCCAACACCTCTATCCCATATTTCAAGCTTGTGCATTCCCTAAGCTGCTTTCCCAAGGAAAGGTTCTTGAGGTAGAGCAAGCTTGGGTTATGAGGGATATAGTGGAAGAAGGGACACGATACAATTGGGCCAGATACCTTTTTGATGGCCTGCAAGCCAAAATAATCAAACTTCCCGACAACCTTGAGGCATGCTCTCATGTGCATTTTTCCTTTTTTATAGCATGCCTATGTAGGTCTACAGAATTTTTGGTGGTTCATGAAAATGGGATATGGATGGTGCAAGATCGCACCCAAATATCCAAGCCATGGATTTGCCATCTATTTTGCACAACATGGTCATAAGACCCCCTGGAGGTGATTGGCGAGTCCTTTTCTATAACCACCAAGGGCTAGACAAGACCATCCTACCATATGCAAGATAGTACTAGAGAGGTTCCTCCTATGAACACAAGAAATGCAGTAAGAGGGGTATGACTCATCATTGAGATGGTGAGATCAAAGTTGCAAATCAAGAAGCCTTGCCTCGCAGAAGTGCCCATGCATGAAATTGAAGAAAGGGACAAGAAGCTATGTCTTAGAGTCAATGATGCATGATTAGAGTTTCTGGTAAGTATACATTATTTAGTATATTTTCTTTATATATATATATATATATATTAAGAAAATTTTCTAACCCTAGTTTATGCAACATAGGTGAGGAGAAGGCTACTGCTAGAGAAGAGGAGCCCTTAGGAGAAGAGGAACCCTTAGTAGAAGATGTCCCTCAGCTTGAGGGATACATAACAAACAAAGACACCACCAAAATCCTAAGGTAGCTTGAAGAAAAAGGGCTACAATTTAAGGATGGTGAGTTTGATCATTTTTTTGAAGGTGTGCGGATGGGTGATCCCCCCACTCTCACCCCTAAGGGTTTTCTGGGTAGGAGCTTTGCATTGCCATTTTTCATTATGTTCTTCCTCTCCCTATTCTCTCTCTTTATCTCTTTTTTTCCCTTTTTTTTACCATGCTAACAATTTTTTAATCTTACAGTAGATGATGCTTCCGCTAAGCATCCTGAATATTCATCCATTTTCTACTCACAACCGTGGGCAAAGATCCCTAATGAGTTTGCCTTCATGCAAGGCATAGTGGATGACATGATTGACAACTTGAAACAAGTAGATCCTAAGATAGGTATATTTGGATTATTTTTTTTGTTATGTTCTCATTTTTTCCTTTGTTTTAAAACTAATGTTTCCCCTCTTTGGGGTAACAACCTCACGACTCAAATGGGACTCGCGAAGGGTAGTCTAAGTTGATATTGTAACTAAGTTCCCTCCTAAGGTAGAATAGGTGCCTTGTCATATATATGATGAAGCAAGAAAATGCACACTACACTCATCATGATCACTGTGGGAGTGTAGGCATGTGAACGAAGACCTCTGGAAACGAGTGCAAAGACTCAAAGAATAGAAGGCAAGCCACACAGCTCAACTAGAAGACTTGTAGGCACAATACGACTTTTTGATGGCCCACAATAAATTTGATGGTAGTTGGTGTACAATTGTGATCAACTATGCTAGATATTGGTTAGCTGTCAAGGGAAAAAATGAGGCTACATGCAAGGTCATTGAGTAATGCTTGCAGATGGACCTCTTGGCTAAAAAGAACCAAGACTGGAAGGACTATAGCACCAAGGTATATGAGTGGGGATAAACTCAAAAGAACCAAAAGTATCAGTACAAAATAAAATATGTAGCATATCACAAGAAATAAAAAGATGAGTTTGTGGAATGCCGAGGTTGGGACCTATTCCTTGATGTCATCGGTGCAACATAGGCTTATAATAGGTTTGCAAAACACTTGGTGGTTAGTGAGTCCTTGGAGAGGGAAATTGTTGTTCCTTTTGGAGAGGTAACATCTACTACATTTTCTCTAGGGTTGCTTATATGGATGACCATGAAAAAAGGGAAGATATTCACAGGTGTTAACTTAGGGGAGGAGGATTGGGAAAATATGATAGAGGAGGAGATCCTTCAATGTTTAGAAGATGGTCTCAATAGGATGCCCTTAGACATAGATGTGGGCCCATATCAAGTTGGTTAAATTTAGTTTATATTTCTATCTATTTTCACATGTTATCCTTTTTATTGACTAATTTATTATTTCATTTTCATTTTGCATAGGATCCAGGTAGAAATGCAGAACCTAGTAGAGTAGTAGATGAAGATGTAGGGGACGAGCCTTAGCTTCCCATTAATACATTAAAACATTTGTGATGTAGCCTCATTGTTGGGTGATTTTTGTATCTTTTGATGTGGGTGTAACCCTAGACTATGTGTTTTGTTCATGACTTAATGAAAGCATGATACTTATTTTGTTTATGTATTGATCTTTGGTTGTATCATTTTAACTTCTATTTTGGTGAATCTCACTTTAGAGATTTTTTGTTGTTGTTGATGTACTTAGGTCCCTTGTGGGACCCATGTGCTAGTTTAAGGATGTAATTAGAGGAAGGTAATATGGCCTTGGGGGATGTTTGTTGGAATAGTCTTTCTAAGATGTTTGTAGGCTCAGATTCTACCTTAAATTCATCCTTCTCTTCCTATTGTTCCTTAGAGCTATACAATAATCATTTAGGCTAGGATGCTATCATAGATGTCATTAATGAAAATTTGGTCATGCAGGGAAGGGATGTACTCCTTCCCACTCTTGTGTATGAACTCAAACTCCCTCTTGGCCTTAACTTCAATTTATGAAATTAGCATGCCTACCTATAGTTTAGCATAAATGAAGTTATGAAGATCTTCATTTATGTCTATAAAATCAGGACTCACCCCTTTGACCCTCAAAGATCACCTACACTCAATGATGGTAGGGTCTCTAGGGTCATAGACCCTCATGGCTTATTAGCTATGATCTTCACTAGTGAGGGTGAAGGGCAATTTGGTAGATTGCTGAAAAGACATGGCTATAGTGTTGAGAATGGCTTAAAATAGGCTATAAATGATAAAATGGAAGTAGATTCCAATGAATGAAATTAAAAAATTTTCAAAAGAGACAAAAATTGCTGAAAAATATGGCGCTTACTATAATTAGTAAGTGGGGGATAAGGGGCCTTTACCCCTTTACTAGAAATGGAAAGTTGAAAATTTTGGTTTCAAGCCTCACCTAAGTTGGCGTTCCAATTACCTCTATGTTGGGTATGGTACGGGGGTGGGGGGAAGAAGAGGGATAAGATAATGAAAATATCATACCTTCTTATTTCAATGTTGAAGAGAGGGGTGGGGGGAGAGGGAAGTTTGAAGGTCAAAATAGAAACTTGGCAGTTTCCAAAGATGGTTTTGGAAAGCTGCCAACTTTTACCACAAAGGAGAAAAAAGTAGGCTTGGTTGGTGTGGAAACCAATGTTAGTTTAGAGGCAAAAAATATGGTAGCAAAAATTAAATGGTTATTAAGGCTTCCATGCTAGCCTTGCTCTAGAAATTCACAACAGATGTGAAATTTTAGAATCCAAACCACCTGCAACTTCCATGTTAAGGTTTCTTCTACAAGGAGGTAAAGGCAATGTTGGATTCCCTAGAAGTTTTGGCTTTAAAAAACTAGAAAATGAATATTAACTTGCAATGTTGGTAATGGAATAAAAGTAGATTTGGTCATTAAGTTAGTGGAAATTGTCACCCATGTTGGCCTATCAGCTACTTCCACACTAGGTATGGCAAAGGGGGGAATGAAATGGAGGGGGGGTGGGGGGTGGGGGAGGGGGTGTGGGTGAGATGATGGGAATCTCACACCTCCTACCTCAATGTTGATGAGGGAAGGCTGAAAACCAAAGTTGAAAGTTGGTGTTTTTCCACTAAAACTAGTTTTAGCCAACTGCCAATTTTGTTAGCTTGGAAAAAATGTGGGGAAGCCAACTTATGGAAGAGTTGAACTACCCACTTTAGAAACCAAAGAATAAAGTTTTGGTAGTAAAAAGGAAAAATAAGGGGGAAGAGATATCAATTCTAGCTTTGGGTTGTAAAATTCATAGTAAGTGTTGTGAAAAACCAAAACCTAACCACCTACAAATTCCACACTACAATTTTGATCACTGGGGGAGAAAGATCAACATTAATTCTTCAAAGGCTTTGGCTACAAAAATCAAGGCAAAGCTTGAAAATGGAAATGAAAGAATAGATTTGATCATAGAATTTAGGTGAAGGCCATCCTTCTAGCACTAAGAAAAATTATTGTGACTGAAAATCTTGGTCATTAAAGAACTAGAGATCCTTGGTGTAGCAGTTCCTTCACCTTGAATCCCTAGGGCCTTCACACAAAATTGGGATTTAAGGCACCCTAGCTAATCCAATGAATCAACCAGGGACTTATGAAATGCAAAATGTGGAAATACAAATAGATTTGAATAATGCATAGAAAATAAATTTATTTTGAGCACAAAGCTGAAAACTTAAAACTTTATTGAGAAAGAATAAAGAGTAAGTTAGAGAAATGTGTATAAATTGTGCCTAGATGAGCAGAAATGGGGTTCACTTATGTAAGAGTTCAAAGCCCATTGAAGTCGAGGTGATTAGCTCCATGATCCAAGTGCTAAGCCACACTTGGTGCCATTGAACTTTCCTCAACTACTATAACCTCACATTTGTAAGTTGGGTCACTATTGAGGGGGTGAGAAAAGTAAAAAATTTGGATGCTAGATTAGTCCACGTTGGGGTTTGGGAGGCCAAAAAATACAACTTTGACACCAAAAATTTACAAATCTCAAGGCTATAATGCTTCCATGCTGGGGTTCAAGAGGATGCAAGTATGGAAACTTGCAAGAGCTCTTGAGTGCCTGAGAATGTTGTAAGTGTAGAATTATGAAAAATTTTGTGTATGTGCCAATAGTTGCTAAACCTTACTGAACCCTTGAAAAAAATTCCAAAACCTATACATGGTGTTTGAGGTTGGCTTTTATAGGTCCTTTGGGCCATGAATGGGGCTACAAAATGGCTGCAAATTGGTTGCCAAATTTAGGTGAGATGGGTACCCAAATTTGGGGGTTACTATACATTATAAGTGCTTTCCCCATGGCCATTCCTTTTACTATAAATAGTAACCAAGGCACACCTTCCACATTAGAGATGAATCTTCTACATGGAGCTCTCCACCATGTTTGTTGAAGTGGCTAGTCAACGTTGAAGTACATGATGTAATGAATTTCAGTTTAGGGGGAAAAAATTCCATGCTAGGGGGGAAAACTTCCATGCTCAAGGGGGAAGGTTTCCAAGCTATGCATGTGGTCTCCACACTAAAGGGGTAAAGTTTCCAAAATCCCCATCCTTCCACACTAGGGGTAGGTGAGATTTACCCTTGCATGTGCTTCTAGCGTAGAAAAATGTATACCCCCCATAAAATCCATCAAATTACCTTTTTTGACATTCCAAAAGGCATTTTTGATCCTCCCTCTCCAAGCCCAAATATAGATACTAGGTGACTTTTTTCACTTAAAAAATGAGGCTTGGACCACTTATGAGGCATTTTTCATCTCCAAAAGTGTAAAGTATGTGAAATTTCCCACTGTGGGCTATAATATTCACATTTACAATGAATTTTAGCCTTGGGTTTCATGGGGTAAAAGCTACATGATGAAGATTAGCTATAACATGCAAATTTTTGTGGTGTTTCAGTTGAGTCATGGTTAATACCACAAATTGAGTATGAGTCATGGTTATTTTCCATGATATTACCATAGATCATGGTCTATTAATACCTAAATGTTGAAGTATCATGAGTTATGGTGGACTCATATTTAATTATCTTGCAATACCATGATTTAATTGCTAGTGATGGTTTATTTTAAAAACTTGAATAATGTGAGATTATGAGGTTGAATTATGAAAAAATTTATATATGTACTCACTAAAAGAGATTAAAAATTTGGAGATTTAAAATTTGAGTGTTGATGAAGAAAACTGCTTTAGAAAGGTTAGATCTCAAAGATGAACTTTTAACTTCTACCTATCTATTGCATTTTCCCAAACTTGACATGTAGAATATTGCAAATTCAAAAGCGATGACTAAAAACCTTTTACAAAGCTATAATTCATGTAGAGAAAATATGATAGAGAGATGATGATGATAAAAATTAAGAAGGATGAAATATAGGTGGAAAAAGAATGAGAGAAGAATAAAATTTATATAGTAACTTTATTTCTAATTTTTCCAAAGCATTATATCATCATATAGGAATTTATATAAAAGTAATGAAACCATACTAAGGATCATTGAAGAGACAATCCCTTTTGAAAACAACAATGATTTTTTTTTTAAATGATGAATTATGACCAAAAAATAGTACATCACCCCATCAATTCATAAATTACAATTTTAAAAGTGATTTTCTCTCCTTTAAAAGTAACAAATAAATTTTTCTATTAAGGTTTTGCTTCAATAATTTTCTCTTATATTGCACACTATAAAAATCAATGACTTCTAAAGATCTTGTACCTTAAGTTAGATAGTATGTTAGAATAGGTAGTGTAGGATTATGTTTTATTGAGTGATTATCTTTAACCTTAGACTTGTGCTTATTATATTAGAATTATTTTATTTTTCTATGATATATTTACTTTTAGCTTTATTCCATTTCACCATGTGCTCAATTTTTATATAGTCTTTTGGTTTTATCTTAGTCCATTTAAAAAAGAAAACTTATTTGGACATGTGATTTATATTTCATATGTGTACTAATGTGTCTATTAATGTTAAGTAGATCTTGAATTGAATACTTAGAGTGGAGGCCATCTTATGCATTTTTATTTGGGTTTGAACTTAAGACCTTTCAATGAATAATTCAATATTTTATATTTTCTTAGTTGGAATGCAATGCTCATATTAGTTTTTAGGTATTCTCAACATATCATGTAATTTATGTTTTATTTTTTTTATTTTGATCCTTTTTATTTTTTCTAACGTAAACCTATACTATCCATAGGATATAAATGGCCACTTAAAATAGCTCTCTCATAAAAAAACATTTAAGTGGAAGCAAACCCATGGAGTTGTGGAAGAATATCAGAATTTGAGATTCAAGAGTAGTATTTTCTAGTCAAGACATAGTGGACATTAAAAGAGATTAGAACTAAATATTAGAGAAGATATCTCTAATCTAGATTTGTTGCAAGCCTTATTTGGTACGATTAATTTGGTTCTAAAAGCATGTGTTTATTTTCTCTTATTCTTGTAGTTTTGAATCTTGACTTGCATATTTTTGAGGTTTGATATATCAAGTTTTGCATATGGTACTACATTTAGATCTTAGATATTTAGACCTATATGAAAAAAATTAATTATTCCCAATGAAAATTTAGCATAGATCCATATTATAATGTATTTCTTAGAGATTTTTCTCTCTCTATTTNTTTACATGTTTTGATATTTTCATGCTTTTAACCTTTGATTTTAGTAAATATGATGAGATTTTAATGTATCAACCCAAGAAATGAGAATAAGGGTTGAAANAACTAAATATTAGAGAAGATATCTCTAATCTAGATTTGTTGCAAGCCTTATTTGGTACGATTAATTTGGTTCTAAAAGCATGTGTTTATTTTCTCTTATTCTTGTAGTTTTGAATCTTGACTTGCATATTTTTGAGGTTTGATATATCAAGTTTTGCATATGGTACTACATTTAGATCTTAGATATTTAGACCTATATGAAAAAAATTAATTATTCCCAATGAAAATTTAGCATAGATCCATATTATAATGTATTTCTTAGAGATTTTTCTCTCTCTATTTTTATTGTTGGATTAAATCTGAGACATTTTGAATTATTAATTTACATGTTTTGATATTTTCATGCTTTTAACCTTTGATTTTAGTAAATATGATGAGATTTTAATGTATCAACCCAAGAAATGAGAATAAGGGTTGAAACCAACCTAACATAACATGGATGAAATAAAAAATAAACAATGATAATATTTGATAGTAGATGATCAACATTAATTAGTTTCTTAGCATGTAGATTTGTTGATTATGGTAGTGACTTCTTAATACATATTGGATTCTACACCTTGAAGCTTTTTATTGAATAACATTGTTTATGATAGGCTTTATATTAATTTTAAATATTATTTATGTTAGAATTAATAATGTTTCTTGCTTGTACTCTATGATGATTAAATAACATGTTTAACTAATTAATCTTTGGAAGTGTATAACATTGATATTTTAACTTGTATTTGACCCCACACAAGGCCCAATTGGAGAGCTCATGCTTCTATAGATCATGATGTTATTTCCCTAATATGTGAGGATTGACCTATATTTTATGTTTAGAGTAGGTAATGGAGGTGGCTAATAACCTAGAGTAGCTAGTTGATCATGTATTTTAGTAGGTATGACATCTTGTTCTTGGATGTTGTGGCAAACATCAAATGTATGTTATATTAGACATTAGGCATAAGATGATAATGTAGAAAATGTCAAATATATGTAACATTTGATATTAAGTGTAAAGAAAACAATAGAAAAAATGCATAAAGAAAAAGATAATAATACTTTATTAATGTGGCATAGTATATTTGGATCATGCTCTAAGAGCATTCCTTAGGATTTTCTTCCTTCAACATCTATCCCTTAGAGGCTATCCAATATTACTACCATAGTTAAGCCTACAACTAGCCAGAAGGAATGGTTGGTCCTCTTTCTATCCCACTTCACCCAACATCCACTTTTATTAACTCTACAAATCCATGTTGATATGAGTTCTAATGCCCAGGTATAAATTCCTTAGGCTAAAGCCCCAAAGGCCACCTCAAGAGACATGTCCATTATCACAACATGCTCTTTTAGTTCTTAATTATAACTCCCCTTTCAGGTCTTTTTACGATAATGGTTACAATTGTTATGAAGAGGCATCATCTTTGTTATGAAATAGAAACTTTTACAAATGGGGAAATTACTATCTATTCCCCTTAGGTTTCGTTCATCCTCAAAAAATTCCATGTTCACTATCTTTTTCTAGCTCCAATGATCCTTTTATGCTCCTATGCTTCAATAATTTAATTTCTCTTTTGGGCTTGAAGTTGTATATCTTAATATGCTCTTGCTTCTTCTACAAAAAACATATATGTAAGAATAATATATGGGAACTTAAATATTAAATTATTATTACTTAGTTTATTTTCTAAGATAATGACAAGGATTGAATTAAAGATCTACCAGCCACCAATCACAAGTCCTAACCAGGGTTACATAAAGTGCAACTCATATTTGGTTGTCCAAGAGAAGGTAGGGAAAATCCTTATTCCCAACATGCATTACCCTAGATATTTTATTTATCTAATTAAAATATAAATTAAAAAATAAAGAAAATTATGAAAATCATAAATAAAAGTAAGGTTAAGATACTCCCTGATCTTGATCAACCTTAGGAACTCATGGAAATAGTTGGAATTCTACCATAAATGGCATATGATCTAATGATCTTGTTTAGGATGGAAGGGCTTGATCTTGCTTCTTCTCAACTTATTCTTTAGAAATTAACTCTAGTATCTTGGTAACTTGAAAGAATGGGACATCATACCATATATAATCCAAGGTCTCAATGAAGAATGTTTTGACTTTCTTCATTCATCACGACAGAGTAATTACTGAATTGTGGTTCTTGATAAGTACTATCCATCAACATCATCTGTTCTTGAATTATAGGATCTAATTTATTTTATTAACAATTTAAGGTAAGTAGAATATGCATTGGCCAATGGGATTTCATGTTGAGTTTATGAGAACATCTTCTTCAAATTAGATTTATCTTCCAAGGATTCCTTTACACATCCATATTTTAAGAATTGATAAATACTACTTTCAACTTTTGCATTAAAGTATCCACAAAGGACAATTGGCACTAGATCCATATAGCTTAGGAATAACTTACTCTTCAAACTATTGTGACCAAAAAATTTGATCATTGGAAAAAATTAAAGAAGATTTGGTACACGACAATTCCTCAACCAACAAATCCCCAAGGCCTCCATGAAAAAATGGGATTTTGGGTGCCCTAGCTTATCTAGTAGATCAACTAGGGACCTACGAAATGCAAAGTGTATAAATGGTGAAAATACAATGCAAAAATTATAGATCTAAAAAAATGAAAGGAAAATGCAGATTGCACACACAATGAAACTTTAAAACTTTATTAAAATAATAAAGAAAGGATTTCAAAAATGTGTATAAAAATGCCTTTGAAAGCAAAGCCTGTTCAAAGCCCATTGAAGTTGATGCAAGTTGCTCCACAATCTAGGTACTAAGCCACTTTTGATGCTTTCAAACCTCCTCTACTACAATCTCAGATTTACAAGTTGGCTATGGTGGGAGTTGAGAAGTGTGAAAAATCCAAGTTGCCCAAGTGCTCTACAATGGGATTTGGAAATCCTAGGAATATAGTGTGGAGCTTGAAAGTTCACAAATATCAAAGGTGGATTACAAGGTCACAAGGTCACAAGGTCATAGAGTTTCTACATTGGATTCAAGAGAAAACAGGTATGGAAGCTTGCAAGAACTCTTGAGTGCTTGAAAATGCCCAAGTGTAGAACTTCAAAATCGCTAAAAAATATAAAGTGATGAGCCTATAAATGGTGTTTGAGGTTGGTTTTTATAAGTTTTGGGCCATGAATGAGGTTACAAAGTGGCTGTGATTTGACTGCAAAATGGTTGCTAAATTTTTGCCTTGTTCTGGTGAGATGGATGCCTAATTTTTTTTTTTGGGGTGTGGGGGGGGCAGGGACGGCGGTAGGTGTTGGGGGTGGG
>MNCI01014219.1:246988-270913 GCA_015680685.1 Gnetum montanum
GTGTTACTATACATAGTAAGTGATTCCACCCATGGGCATTCCATTTACTATAAATAGTAACCAATGCACAACTTCCATGTTGGAGATGAATCTTTCATGCTAAGCTCTCCACCATGCTTGCTAAAGTGGTTGGTCAACATTGAAGTGCGTGAAATGATGAATTTGGGCTTTTGTGACTTCCATGTTGGGGTTATGCAATTTCAACATTGGGGGTGGAGTCTCCACACTAGGGGGAAACTTCTATGCTAAGGGAAAGGTTTTTGAGNTCCTCCTTCCCTTCCTTGTGCCCCCCCACCCCCCAAAGCCCAAATATAGACACTAGGTGACTTTTTTCAACCCCCAAAAGTATAAAATATGTGAAATTACCCACTGCAAGTTATGATTTTCACATTTACAATGAAGTTTTGCCTAGGGTTTTATGGGATGAAAGCTACATGATGAAAATTGACTATAATATGCAATTTTTTTTGGTGTTTCAATGGTTCCTTTTTGTTGGTGTCTAGAGGATTGACTCAAGAGGCACCAACAAAGAATACAAAACACCACTACATATTATAGCACTACAATGCCTACAAGCCACATGAGAATTTGGTTATCCAGGTTATGAACGTTGCTAGTTTAAGGCTATGGTGGGCCATGGTACTAGTTTAAGTCCTTGGCAGGTCATGTTGCTAGTTTTAGGTCATAGTGGACTATTGAAAGTAGGGTCTCTTGTTAATGATTGTTAGATACATGTAGTATGGCTTTAGATAGAAATGATTAACTTGATTGGTCAACTCATTCCCATTCATGTTGGCTATTCTGAATGCACCATTCTCATAGGCTCTGGTGACAAGGAAGGGTCCTTTCCAATTGGCTAAGAATTTGTTTGCATGCTTGTGGATGGCTACCAAGTCACCTTGATTGATCTTGCACATGGTTAAGCTATGATGATGCTACCACTTCTACATTTCTTGATAGTGCTTGATGTGATCAAGTACTTGCATACATTGCTCCTCCACCAAATCCAAAGCCATCATCCAAAACTCCTTATTCTTCTCATCACTGATGAAGTCAATCAAGTCTACTCAAAGCAATTACATGTGCAATTCAAGAGGTAAAATGGCTTCAGAACCATAAACCAAGCTATAATGGGTCATACTAGTTACTGTGCAATAAATTGCTTTGTATGTCCATCGTGCATGGAGAAGCTACTCATGCCACTTGTATTTGCTATTGTTGAGCATATTTTTGAGTTAGTTGATGATGGCCTTATTGCTTGATTCTTCTTATCCATTGACTTGATGGTAATAAGGTGATGATAAAGAATGCTTAATGCTTAGGTTGTGATAAAAATGTTTCATTCTGTGGCTACTAAATTATGGTCCATTGTCCATAACTATGATCATGGGTATGTCAAAATGGACTACAATGTTATCTAGGATAAAATTGAGTTAGTTGATGATGGCCTTATTGCTTGCTTCTACTTATTGATTGGCTTGATGGTAATAAGGTGATGAGAAAGAATTCTTAATTCCTAGGTTGTGACAAAAATATTTCATGTTGTGGCTACTAAATCATGGTCCATTATGTTGTTGGTACATGGGAACTCAAAATGATAGGCAAAGTGTCTGATTTCACTAGATGGAAACATTATGATGGAAATGGCATTGGCCCGATGGGCCATGGAAGCTCCATCAAAGTGTATGACTACCTCATAATCCTTGGGTACTTGACTAATTTTGTTAATGTGTTCATCATGGAATTTGGAATCTATGGTTGCTTGGCCATCAACGGGTGAAACTGTAAGCTAGATGACTATAGCCTGATTTCATTGAGGATTGGAAGACATAATGAAGGTCAAACTCTATGGTTATGGCTTTCCATCAAGCTATATGGCTACTTTCATAAATTTTGGTCATTATGACTCTAAGTATGTTGTCGTTGCAAATGATGTTGACTTGGCTTCTAAAGAGGTAGCATCTCCACTTCTTCAAAGAGAAGACTAGTCATAGACAATACTTCTCCACCTTAGTGTATCGGGTCTTGTGGGCTGCTAACACATGGCTAGGGTAGTATATAAGTAGGGAGGCAATGTACATATCAAAGATGGTAAGGTAAATATAAAATGGTTTATCCTCTTGTAGAGGATAGACTATTAGTAGTTGGGTCAACTATTGCTTAAGGTTTTTAAAGGCCTCTTGGCATTTAGCTATCCACTCATAGTGAACTCCTTTCTTAAGTAAGTGTTGAATGGGCTATAACTTATCTATAAGCCTAGCGATAAACCTATGAATAAATTGCAATCTTCTATGTAATCCCTAAAGCTCCTTAAGGTTGGCAGGCATTGCTAATTTAGATATGGCCTTAACCTTATCAGGATCAACATGTATCCCTACTTTAGATACTAAAAAGCCAAGCATCTTATTGGTCTTGATACCAAAGATACATTTCTTAGGATTGAGTCTAAGCTTGTAGTTAAGGCATCATTTAAGCAAAAAATCTTGGTTTTTAGCATGGTCATTGTCAACCTTGGACTTAATGGCTATGCCATCTATGTAGTTATTAAGTAAACCTAGCATGTAATTGCTAAAGATATAGGTCATGGATCTTTGGTATGTTGTTTCTACATTCTTATGGTCAAATGGCATCATGGTATAACAAAAGGTACCCCAAGGGGTCATGAAGGTCATGCTAAGTTGATGCTCTAGGTGGATCCTAATTTGGTTATAATTGAAGAATCCATCCGTAAAGGAAAACAAGGCATGTCCAGTCGTAGTATCGATAACTTGATTAATATTAGGCAAGTGAAAGTCATCTTTGATAGTCACTTTATTTAGGTCTCAGAAATCAATGCAAATACAGATACTCCCATTTTTCTTAGGGACTACCACTATGTTGGACACCCATTCTCCATAATTGACAACCCTGATGAAACTAGCTTGATAGATAATTGAGATTTCATTGCAAATTGCTAAGGTCAAAAAAATCAAATATAATCTTGCGTAATTTTTGCTTAACTACTCTAATGCTAAGGTCTAGTATGATATGCTAGACCAAATATGGGTCTAGGCCTAGCATATCTTTATATGACTAGGCAAAGGCCTTAAAATTGCTTTATAAGACCTTGGTGATGCCTTGGGCATATTGAGGCTCTAGTGAGAAACTTAGTTTAAGGGTTTTCTCCTCACCATTTTATGTTGTGACAAGAACTGAAACACCACTAATTTTGGCCTAGCACTTTTAGACAAGAATCAAGCTAGGTCATGCTGCTGCCCAACATGAGTACAACGTGACCAAACTTGGAGGCCTCCAAAACAACGCCCGATGGTCCATGATTCAATAGGCAAGGTCCCCCTGGGGCCCACAGGTGACTACACCAACTTCCAGCATCCAGAATCAAATGTTTTGGGTTCAAAATGTTTGGTTTTGGCTAAGTACACTTTGGTTACTTTTTTAGACGCTGCACAACGTAAGGATCAACGTCACCAACTTTTGGAGCCTCGAAATTGAGTCAAAATAGGCTAAAATTGAGCACAAGGACCCCCCATGACCTTTACCAAGGTCCCTAGTAGCTCCCAGCCTTCAAAAAATCAAGATTTGGACCTCAAATGTGCCATTTTGGCTTGGTGACGCTGGGGTTACTTTTTCAGACCCTGCACAACGTAAGGATCAACGGCACCAATTTTTAGAGCCCCAAAACTAAGCCAAAATGACTTGATTTCAAGGGTGAAAGTCATCCTCAGAGTCCACCATTGATAACTATGGGCCCTAGCCTTCAGAAATTCTAGATTTTAGCTCAAAATTACAAGTTTTGGAGGTCACACTTCAGGTTACGCTGGATGCTAGACAAGCGAGGAAGAGTTAATCCTCGATTTTCTTTGTAAATTTTTATCATTTGAGGGCTTGTCTAAATTATTTGTATTTTCATGGGCTTGAATGACCCACACGTTGTCAGAGACATTGAATTTGGTCAAAGAAGACAAATATCTAGCACACATCCAACTCGTGCACAACTATCCAACATAAATACATTGAACCTGGTTAAGAATGTAGCTTGCCAACACACATCCAATTTGTACACAACTATCCAACACAGATACATTGAACCTGATCAAGAATGTAGCTTGCCAACACACATCCAAATTGTACACAACTATCCAAACACAAAGACATTAAACCTAGTCAAAGAATGCAACTATCCAGCACCCAGCCCAACCCTATAAATACCCTATCAATTCACATAAATTGGGAGGCAAAAAATTGGAGAGATTGGTAATTCTAAAGGAGGAAAGAACTTACAATCCTTGGGCGCTCGACACATCTGGTTGTTGGCTTCCAAGTATTTCTCACGTTCATCCCATTTCATCATCACATCATTGCGTCATATCATGCCGGGGCTAGGCGTTTGACTTGCCATCCACACGTGTGCAACTACGCTTTGACCGGTGCATATTCCTATTTAAGCAATACAATACAATTTCATTATTGCCTTCCATTTACATTATTTATTTCGGTTTATGCTTTGTTTACAATATAGCTTTGTTTACGCTTTATTTAAAATTCAATACACTATTTACATTTCATATTGCTGTTTGCATTCCATTTACATCTCGTTTACGATAACCCTAGTGCTAGCCGTAGCTTACGCTTGGGGAATTCCTTGGTTGATCTACGTCCAGACCATCCAAGGCACTTTGCCTTCATTTACTTTTTCAGCTTGTGCTCGGGTGAAGGCAGGGTCAGCTATGTCTGCCCGACGATCTCTCGGTGTTTGTTTCCCTTCCAGCCTTACACCGACGATTTAGGTTAGTATAGGAACCTCAACTAGAGAGTCTTTAGTTATGTCACCTACCTCTAAGTCAAGGGTTTTGTCTAGGTTTTTAGGCCATTCCAGAGGTTTTTCTATTGAGGATATGTGGTCTACAAGACTCTCATGCTCAAGATCTAGGCAATCAGGGTTGATACATTGTTCAATATCATCATGAGGTTCATGTAGACACAAAGGCAAACTGATTTGCTCCCAAGTACGCATACTTTGATACTTCATATCAACCAAAAGCATATTAAGTGGCACCTAGGTAAAAGTGAATAAATAATGCTATAAAATTATGCAAATACATGTAAATTTGATGCAAACAAGGTCATTCAACATCATCAATGAGCTAAGATCAATTTGAAAAAATATAAAAAAGGTCAAGTAAAGGTCAAACAAGAGGAGATATACGAAATAAGGCTACAAATGGTTAAAAAAGGCTACAATTATACCAATTTTAGGCCTTAGAGGGCCATGATGCTAGTTCAGAGTCTTGGTGGACTATACTACCAATTTTAGACCTTAGTAGACCATGGTCACATGGTATCAAATAGTGGTCAGAGAAGGTCAAACCCCACTATTTGATACTATTCAAAGGCTAAACAAAGGTAAATAAAGCTATAATAAGGTAAATAAAGAACACATAAGGTTGTATAAAGGCCACATAATGTCAACAAGATGAATAATGCAACACAAGTCCAAAAATAAGCTAAAATACTATGTAATAAGGCAAAAATCAAGGAAAATAGGCCATATCTGGTAACATTTAGCTAATATAGGTAAAAAAATGATTAGGTTTTGCCATTTTAGGCCTTAACGGGCCATTGTTTGAGGCTACCATTATATTAGATGAGTTTGGGTGTCAATTGGGGTTGTTTCTAGGTTATTTGGGCTTAAAAATCAAGTGTTTTGAAGATTTCACAGTGGGCTCAGAGTGGAAATAGGGACCCTTAGTGCAAAAACCAAGAAAAATACATCTTGGTGTGCTCAGAGATACAAAATTGAGGTTTTGGAAACTTCCCAAGGTAATTCAAGGTTAAATCCATCAAAATTGAATACTTCATAGGTCTATAAAGGCCAAAAAGTAGGTTCTGGAGTCTTACCCCCTATTTCCATGCTAGCTAGCATGGAAGAAAGGGGGCTTAGTATGAAAAACCAAAACCTTAACAAAAATAGAATCAAATGATGTGAAACAAGCAACTAGAATCCAGATTTGAAAGTTATGCATCCTCTAGCTTCATTTTGAGGTAGTTTGATTTAATTTTATGTGTTGAAATAACTTTCCCACTTTTTCCATGCTAAGAATAGTATCCCTACCAAGGAATAATGGGGAAACACTTTTTTTATGGATTTAGGATGGTTTAAGAGCACATTGACTAGCTTTCCATGCCTCCAAAGTTGTAGACTTTGATTCTGCAAGTTTTTGGCTAGTTTTGAGCATGTTTGGAGGTTTTTCAAGGGTACTTAAAGTATTCCCCCCTATTTACATGCTAGGGAAGTTAATCTAGCATGGAAAATTTTGGGAAATGAATTTTGAAGATCAGAAAAAGATCAAACAAGAAAAATCTTAAGGCTATGAGGTCCTAGGCTTCTCTAGCGTAGATCTATGACTTCAGGGAGTGTCATCTTATCACTAGAAGTAGAAAAGTAGCTTTCCTCCCTTGTTTTCATGCTTCCGAACATGGAAGGAACCTCCTCCAATGTGGATGAAGCAAGAATCTTAGATGTAGGCTAATTTGAGTCACAATCGACACTGCATGCTAACTTCTAGAATTTTTAGGGCCGAGGGCATTGTCTCCATGTCAAAATTTGGTAGTTTTTAGTACTCTCAAGTGGTTTTTGAGCTTCCACCCCTTTTTTTCACGTTGTGGCTAGGGAGCATAGCATGGACAACTAGGGGGAACCATATTTTGATCATCTGCAATCAATTTCTTAAGCTTTAAAGGTTCTAATGCATGCTACTAGGGTTCTAGAGTAAATGTAAGGCCATTTGATGTCATCCTAAGGTGTTCAAGAGCTCCAAACAAGTTACCCTTGAGTTTCCACATTGAGGATACTATGCCTAGCATGAAAAAATGGATCCCTAGTGTGGAAGAGTCATAAATCCTAAATTTGAACAAAATTTAGTGTCAATCGACTATGCATGTGTGAATCTAGAGCTATCAAGGTCAAGGATTAGAGTTTGAGCTATAATTTGGCTAGTTTGGACTAGAGTATTTTTTGAGCTTTCCCATTATTTTCCACACTAGGGGTAGTATGCTTAGCATGAAAGACTAGGGGAAAGTAGCTTTTAGCATTTGGCATTATTTCTAGTCATGCATGTAGGTCTTTGAGGTTGCTAGTGTTGAATACCAATGCCCAGTATTAAGAGTTGATCATTGAAAAGGTTAATGAGTGATTGTTTATGTCCCCCCCATTTGCCCATGCTAGAGTTTCCATGATTAGTGTGGATGGTTTGGGGGAAAGGATTTCTAGCTACTTATGATCAATCTTATTAAGTCTGAAGGTCTTAGGATGTGTAAACAAGGTTCTAGGACACTCATAGGTCTTTCTGGTGTTTGTTCAAGGTTTGGAGTTCCCAAAAATTTCTCCCCTTTCTTCCATGATAGGAAGAATGGAGGAGGTTGGAGAACTAGGGGACTTTGATTTTTACCATTTTCATCATTTTTAGTAATGCATGTAGGCTTCTAAGGTTGCTAGCATTGATTATTGATACTTGATGTTAAATTTTGATTGTTTCAAGGGTTATTAATAAAATTTTTGGCTTCCCCCATTTTCTCCATGCTAGGGTTTCCATGCTCAATGTGGAAGACTAGTGGAAAGGGATTTTTAGCTTTTATGATTAAATCAGGCTATGCATGAGTGTCTACAGGGTTACTAGTATTGGCCATCAATGTTTAAGGTCAAAATCTAATCATTTTGAAGGCTATGAGAGTATTTTCAAGATTTCCTATTTCCAACCGCATTGAGGGTGGGAGGCTTAGCATGGATAGGATTTCCTTTTGTGTAGAGAACCAAGATGAGGTAGTTTTGATCATCTTAGGTAACTTATAGAAGTTTAGTGGCTTTTGAAAGGGTTGGGTTACTTATAGAAGTCTAATTTCATGTAAATTTTAATAGTTTTGGCTTTTCCCTCTTATATCCATTCAATGACTAGGATTCTCAACATGGGATAGGTCTCCCTTAATTAAAAAAGTTAGATCTAGGCTAGATTGATAGTCAATAAATCATGCATGTTAGCCTCTAGGGTTGTTGATGTTGATAGTGAATACTGGATGCTAAGTTTTAGCAGTTTGGAGGCTCCTAAGTGCCTCATGTAGTCTCCCCCTTTCTTCTATGTTGGACATGATGGCCCCAATGTAGATGAGAGGGGAATGACATTTTTGTACCATATTTAACTACTTTCAAGGCATCTGGAAGCTCCAAAGGGTTTCAACAAGGTCTAGGGATTAGTGGGATTTGAGAAATGGTCATAAAGTAGTTAATTTAGGTCATTTTTGGCTTCCCCCCATTCATCCATGCTAAGGATAAGATGCCAATGTGGATAAAACCTTTCCTAATGTGGAAACATCAAATCCCAAGTTTTCAACTAGTTTCGACTAGTTTCAACTAGGTTTGGTAAGGTTCCAAGGTTATCAGAGATGCTCGAAGGGATTCTAGATCATGTGGGGCCTACTTTGGGATCAAAATTTGGCTAGATGAGTACTAGGGAGTAGGGATAGGTGTTACCCCTCTTCTTCCATGTTGGGCACTATTTCCCTAGCATGGAAACCCATGGTGTCTAGCTTTGTTCATGTCTCATCCACTTTTAGGAATCCAAGGTTGAAAGAGAAAGGTTTTGGTTATTAAGAAGGGATAAATAGTTGTATTTAATGATTTTTTGAAATGGAAGGCATGTATCCATGCTAGGCATGACATCCATAGCATGGATGCATTAGAGTTAAGGTTGCAATATGGTTCTAAGTGTCAAAATTGGAAAGAATCTTAGCATTCATGTAGGTTTTTGGTTAAGAGAGAAGGCATATGGTGGGGTCCATAATCCAAGAATTTAAAATTTTGACAAGTGAAGTTTTTTTCCATCCAAACTCAACATTGAAGTGACTTTTCACCCTTTGCACTTCAGTGCACTTGGAGTTATGGTGCACTAAATTAGCAGTTGGGGTTTCAACGTGTGCATTTAGGTTTAGATGTGGTTTATATGGTTGAATTTTCACAAGTTTTTAATCATAATTGTTATTCTTGAAAACTACACATTGGAGGAGAGCTTTGGAATATATTTTTTTGGTAGAAGAAACCTATCTTTAGCATGGAAGCCTTCCATCCTTCTCATAGCCAGTGTTGAACTCCTATTCTTCTTGATTCCAAAGTAGTCCTAATGTTGAACCTAGCATGGCACCAAAACAATGAGGAGGAAAGAGTCAGAATCTAATGATCCATAGAGTAGATGAACATGCCAAGGAGTTTTAGAGGTTCCCAAGCCTATCTCAATCTAGGCCTTGTCCATTACCACTTTGAGGTAGGAAATTCTACCTATTTTTGCCTTCATTTTAAGCTATTTTATATGGTTTTCTAGTATTTTTCTTGCCACATGTGGGGTCATTTTTCTCAGATCTATGCTAATTGATGGGGTAAAATGAAATTTGATCAAAATAACACCTCTTATTTTTTCTATTTTCAAATAGATCCATAGTTTTTTCATTGTTTTTTCCTTAATAGATTTGATTTTTAAAATAAATGCTACTATTTTTGTGCTTTTTTCCCAAAATTTTAGGCTATGGGAATTTTTTTAGATCTAAGACAGTATTTGTCAAAATTAAATTTTAACAAAATCCTACCCTAATATTTTGGTGCACTTTCTAATGGGTATTGATTTTTTTGGCTATTTTGGCTATGTTTTCATGGCTATGTTAAGTTGGATGTTAATTTTTTAGCTTTTTACATGCAGAAAGAAAGTAAATTTGTGTATTTTTTATTAAACAAAATGATTACATAATTTTAGTATTTGATAATATGGGTTCTTAGTTCTTCATTTGAGCTTTCCAATGGATGTTGTCTCATTTAATTTGAATCAATAATGATGGAGTTATGGCTATTTTCCTAAGGTCATGCAGTTAGGTACTTGTGCCATTTCTAAATTTCATGTATGTTCACAAATTTTTTCTAAACAAACGGTAGAGGTTTTGGCTATTTCTTGGTTATGTATAGGTGGGCCTTGGCTTCAGTTTTCCAATGGATGTGTAATCACTCCAATTGAACTTAAAATGAATTTTTCATTAAGCTTATGTCACAAGGAGGTTTGTGCTGTTTTCATAATTTTCATCCAAATTGATGAATTTTTCCTACATAAACAAAAAAAGGTTTTAATTTTTATCTAAGAATGGATGCATAGGGCTCAATTTAAGTTTTAAAATAGTGGTAAAATCACTATATTTGAAGCTCAAACAAATTTTTGGAAACTTTTTTACCAACCCTACATGAAAAGGGGTTAATGGTGATGGCTATAGTGTTGCTAATTTTGCCTATGTTCCATGTAAAAAATGGCTATGTATTTTTGGTTGTAAAAGTCATGGTTGCAAAGCTTGTGATTTTAGGGTTTTTTCCATGTGGAATCACTAAAATCAAAGTTTGAATGAATTTTTGATAAATTTTGCAGTTATGGGTATGTAAATAAGGCAAAATTTTGGATGGATGTGATTGATATGTGTAGTTTCTCATGTAAAACTCATATGAAAATTATGCTTTAAATATGTTTTCTAAGAAAAAAAAGGCTTCACTAGTTTTTTTAAAACAAATTACTATGGCTATGTGCTTTTTTAAGTTTTAATGCTTTTTTCTAAATTCATGCATGCTTTTTCTAAATTTATGCATAGTTTAGATGCTTTTTTCTAAAGGTATGCATAATTTAGACTAAGACTTAATTTTGGCTATAATATCTTGGTTATGAAGTAAAAGACTATAAAAGATGATAACAATGCTATTATGGAATTTCTTAAGCTAATTTAAATAAACACCTTAGAGCTTTTTCAAATTTTCTAAGTATTTCACCTTTGACTAGATGTTTTTTCAAATTTTCTAAGTATTTCCATAATGTAAGGCTATTCAAGGCTGTAATAATTTTTTTTTGTGGAATTTCTTAAGCTAATTTAGATAAACACCTTATAGCTTTTCATAGAGGTTGATTTAACCCCCAACTAGATGTTTTTTTTTCTAAATTTGCCAAGTAATGCCAAATGGTCATAATGTTTTTGTTTTGATTTATGTAGGCTTTACTTGAAATCCATTCTCATCATTGTGGAGTTAGTGGGTATCTTGTGCTACATTGGTCATCCCAAGACCAATATCCCACTCCCCAATATGAAATTGGTGAAGCTATCACTATGGTTTAGGCTTGGGACAAGGGAATTCCTTGCCTACATCTTAATGAACTTTAGTATGATGCTATGGTCACACTTGTTTGTAGATGTGGTAGGGGTTATAGTGGAGACCTTACCACCTTGAGCATCTAGCCTAATTGTCAAGTTTATTATTGACAATCCACCTCCTAGGAGTGTAGGTGACGTTAGTAGATGTCATCAACCCATGTTACCTCATTTAGATTTGGATGATGTGAGAGTATAGATGGTATAATGCTAATAATACTCTAATGGTGGCACACAGATCCCACATGTTATCCTAGAACTCACTAGGTACCATGTATCATCTATAGGAATAAGCATAAATATTATAATGTTTTTATGCTTTTGGATTAACTATCTTCCCTAACTTCATCAATTTTACAAACTTCTTGAAGGTACAAGATCAATGATAAAGGCTTGATCATCAACGATCAAATCATAGTAGTGGCACAAACTACTTTGGAAAAATTCATCAAGAGTCCTTAGATTAGAACTACTATGTATCAATAGTTAATAGGAAACTTTGATGCATACACCTCAAGATTCAACCTTGTATACAAGAAGTACAAGGATGATGAGATGATGCACAATTGGTGGGAAGATTCTAATAACTCTATGGATCAGACCCTTGTAGTTGGGACCTCCACACCAAAAAAGAAAAGGTAAACATAAAGACTATAGTTTTTATTGTTTCATGGCTATAACTTTGAGTGTTCTATTACTTTGACTAGTTGTTAAACTTGCTTATGTTGATGCTAAACTTTTGGTTGTTGCTTTGTAGGACCTTCCACCTTTGTTGATGTCACCATACCACTTTCAAGAACATGTCACAATGATACCCTCATCTTGAAGTTTGGTGAGGTGACATCAGCACAGGAGCGGCTAAAGAAATAGGTGCCTAGGTATGTTCAAGCAAACATCTAGCATGTAGGTTTGTTTGATGTATTTATGGAACCTATTCGTTCCATTCCTATTAGAGAGATGTTGCATATCATCAACTCCTTCAATGAGAAGGTTGATCATTTTAGTAGCATCATCTAGGGTGGGAAGGTAAACATGGAGGTTGGTGCAGGCCTATTTTGCAACTTGTTTGGTGTCCCTACTAACGAGAAAAGGTTTCCACTAGGATAGTAAGAAAAATCGACTATCATGATGAAGTTTTAGAGCGGCTTGGTGCCAACATAAGCCACTCTGGAATTTCCATGGATAGCTTCATGAACCCCATGAAAAGGAATCATATCCTTTGTTTAGGTCTTGTGCATTTTCCAAACTATTATCACAAAAGAAGGTAATTAACATAGTGTAGGAGTGGACCTTTAAGATGGTACTAATGGAGGGCACTAGATTTGACTAGGCAACTACTTTGGCTACTAGGCTTCAAGATGAGATCCTTAGACTCGATGCTAATACCTCTACAATAATCCATATGTACTTTTCATTTTTTGTAGGTTATCTGAGGAGGTTTGCAATGTTTCTAGTGGTTTATAGGAACAAACAATGGATTTTCCAATACCCAAGTCAACTTTTTAGACCTTGGCTAAAGCACATTTATCCAATGGTGTAGGCCTAGGATCCACTAGAGGGGATGGATGATAGGTTATCCATTATCATTAAGATTCTTGATGTTAGGTAGTGTGAGTCTCCTAATAGCACTAATGATGATGAGCCTCTTATGCTTCCCGCTAGTGTCCTAGATGCCAAATGACAATGTATGAAGGCCAAAGGGGAAGCTAGAGAGAAACTCAAGAAGTGTATAAAGGAGGTACCACCAACATCAGAAGAGCTTTCCCTAAAGAAGATCAAGTTTAGGCTTACATCATCATAATAGGCAATCATAGGTAACTTTTCTCTATGCTTGGTTGTTTTAAGATTTTATGACCATGTTGTGATTTCATGTGTTAACTAGATTTTCATGCTTTATGGTTGTAGGTAAGCAATAGGTCATGGTAGCCCAAGATACTATAGAAGAGGAAAAAAGGCATGTGAAGGAGGCACTTGTAATGACCAAAAACATTGGTGGCTGGAATTACTAAGGGGTTAATGGATGCATAGCCTTAACCACACCTTTGTGTGAGGGCCTTACTAGAAATGGAGGTAGAGTGTCCTAAATGGTCTTGTCAATTGAATAGGAACTTTGCCAGTTGCAACTAGGGTGGTGGGTGCAATCGGGGGGTGGTGTGGTCAGCCAAAATGCAAATGCAAACAACATGAAAATAGTGCTAAGGGTTAAAATAGTGTTTCATGGTGCTAAGTGTAGAGCGTAGCCATGGAATGGGAGTAACTATAGCTAAGAGTTTTGACCAAAACAATGGTGTCAACCTACAAAGACTACTACCCGAGTGTAATATAATGTGATGATGCATGAAAAAGTGTGGAAAGATGTAAGAAAAATGCAAGAAAACACTAGAAATGGGAGAGAGAGAAATGGAAAACTACCCCAAATGGGAACATAGTTAACTCCAAAAGGATCTTAGAAGGTAAACAATTTATAATAGGAATTATGGAAGCATAATCATAGTCTTAGTGGTGTTGGGCCATGAAGTTTGGCACTCACTGTGATGAACAATGCTTGTTGGGTTGGCCAATGGGGTGTATTGTGGGCTGTGGTGTCCTGAAAGGCTATGGTGGGTCATAGAATGTAACTTTGCCTCTTTGTCAATGCATATGGATCTCATTCATAGTGCCAAATGCCAAATGCCAAGTGCTAAAAATGCTCACATCCAAGGAATGCCAACTACTTGGGAATGCCAACTGTTAGAGAATGCCAACCACATAGGAATGCCAACCATTTGAGAATTCCAACTGCCTAGGAATGCCAATCACTTGGGAATGCCAACTGCATGGGAAAGCCAATCATTTGAGAATGCCAACCACTTGGGAATGCCAACTATTTGAGAATGCCAACCACTTGGAAATGCCAACCATTTGAGAATTCCAACTACTTGGGAATGCCAACCACTAAAACATTGGGCATCTAGGGGTATTTATAGGGCTAGGGTTAGTCCAAAACACAAATTAGGTGCCATGTGGCACTATAGTAGGTGGGACTAGAAGAAAAATTTAAAAACTTTTGTAAGTTTGGAGGTGATTAGAAATGCTGGAAAATTTTCTAACTTTGGCTACTACGATCATCTTGTGTTATGCACGGGATGTGTAACTCAGCAGTTAGAAAAAATTTGCAAAACTGGTAGTTAGAGCTAACTACACTCAACACGTAGAAAAATTTGGAAAAAGTGCCATCATTTTGACATGTAGCCAAATTTGTAGTTGAGATGGTGAGACCCAACATTTTTTTGGTGTTTCAATGGTTCCTCTTTGTTGATGTCTAGAGGAGCGGCACAAGAGACGTCAACAACGAATTGCAAAACATCATACTAGATGTGCCACCAACATCACTCATTGATACTAGATCAGGTGTTATTCACTATGTTCAAGAGTGCTATGGATAAGGGTGTGCTAGGGAAAAGTGTGTAGGTAATGTGCTAAGGAGATGAAATGCATGTAGAAATAATGCATCCTAATGCAAGATGCAAAGTCAACATGACTGACAGTGACCATTGCATGAAGTGGCTTTCCCTTGAAATGTTGACCTCTTGTTAGAGTGCTCATGAGAGAGTCAAAGTCGATCCAAGGTTGGGCTGGCTATGAAGTTGTAGAATTATCAATTTGCTTGGGGATGTGTTTTTCCCCATTTTCCTTTCTTTTTTTTATTTTTTAATTTTTTCTCTTTATTTTTCTTTGCTACATGGTGAAACCCTATTGGGTTTGGCTTACTACTGAATGCTAGTTGCAAGGTGTGGGCCATCAAGTAGATGGGATTTTCTTTGATGAAACCACATCGCATTTGTAGGACAAGTGTTTCCTCCTTAGGATGAGTTGCATTACATTTTCTTAGGCCTTGACTAGTCAATAGAGGCTTCCCATAGGACAAGTTATGTTACATCCACCATGGGTTCTATGGTTGACATGAGGAGAATGCCATATGCATCACAGTGCATATGCATTAGAGGGATGTGCAATTGTGAGTATGCAAGGGATGAGAGGCTATTGGGATGAAGGATTAGATGTGTATAAACTATAATGGGATAAGGGGGATGTGCACTCTTGAGTGGCTTAGAAAGTCCAATCATGCACATTCGAGCAATGTGACAACTTGCTGTTGTGATGTGTCTTTGCATGAGCCCCTCTAGGGCTTCATCCTACAAACAAAAATCTAAGAAGATAAGAAAACCAAAAAACATGAAATGCATGTGCAAATGCTAGATGTGAAGATGTTGCAAGTGCTAGATGTGAAGATGCTTCAAATGCATCAAATGTTGCACCAGTTGTAAATGCTTGGAAAGCCAATGAAAGTGCCAAGGTGATGATGTTGCAAGTACCCTAAAGGCCACACCGATGGCACGAGATTTAGAAGATTAGCAAAATGGTGGGAGGTGATGATGCTATGAGTGTGTGAACCCAATTTAAGGCCTTGGTAGACTGTGATGTGCTAGTTTATAGTCCTAACAAACTACTGGGTGCTAGTTTAATGTCATAGTAGATAGTGGATATTGTGCTAGTTTNAGGTGCTAGTTTAATGTCATAGTAGATAGTGGATATTGTGCTAGTTTAATGTCATGACCCAAGGATGATTTGTGCTAGTTTATAGTCATAGAGGACTGGTACACTAGTTTATAGTTATAGTAGACTATCTGTGCTAGTTTTTTGCATCATGGTAGATGAGTACTTACCTTGCTTGTGTGAGGTGTGATGCTGCATGCGTAGTTATGCTATGTGCCTGCAAGATCATGCAAAAAGTAACTAGAAAAACAACATCAAGTGGCACTTGTTATAAACAAAGTTAAAATGCATGAATGAAAGGAAAGCAATGCAAAAAGAAATAGTTTTAGGCCATTCTAGGCCATAAGCTAGTTAAGGCTTTTTGGGTTATGTGTTTTTGTAGTTTTATGATTGTCATTGATCTTTTATGTGTTTTTAATGTTTTTCAAATGAAAATCATAAGCTTAGTGGATGGATGCATGAACAAAGTAGAAATACATAAACAAAGTGAAGTAGTGTGTAAACTAGGAAAGTAGGTGAAATGTAAATGTATGAACAAATGCAACATAGGCAAAAACCAAAAATGCATGGCCCATGGAAGAAATGGGTAAGTAGGTGCTTATCATGTTTTTGGCCAAGGGAAAGTCTTGGTCATGTAGTTGCTTCTTAACTTGGCATGGATTAGGGGGTGTGCAAGGCTTAGGATCCTCTAGGAGTCTATTGGCTTCAACTACTCGTTCAAGTGTGTTAGCTTTAGGTGTTACATTAGCTGTTACAAGTGTACCATGAAGAAACTCCACCTTTAACACTTTCTTCATGTCTATGTTGTGGGTAGCCAAAGGGGGGATGTTATCACCATGGATGATAACTTGACCACTTTCGTATGGAAGGTGGACTTCTTGGTGGATGGGAGAGGAGATGACCCATAGTTGAGCTAGCCAAGGATTTCCTAGGATCAGGTTGAAGCCTAGCATCTCCTCTATGATAGTGAAATTTGCACTAGTGGGGAATTGCTCTCCTGCCATGAAGGCTAAGTTGATTGTACCCCTGACAATGATGTGTGATCCGTTGAAGGATCTTGGTTGGCCTGATTTTGTTTGCTAGGCCTAGCTTGTTAATGATAGAGTATAGGACTACATTTGTTACTACACCATCATCAACATGCATTCTATGGATGATGCACTACCGAACACGTATGCTAATTGATAATGGAGATATAGTGACCTCCCCTCATTCAGGGTTAACCTTGACTACATCATCATGAAACACTAGGGATGTCAAAATGAATTCTTGTGGTGCAAGGGGCAACATCATTTCACGGATAGTGTTCTCATCTACAGGGATATCCTCTATAATAGGAATGAAGGCCAACATCTGGGCTAATGCTTGGTAGTGAAAAAATGAGGTCATGACCAAGTTGTACAAGCTCAACATTATGTTCTTTTCCTTGAGTGTTTATTTTACTTAGGTTAGTACCACTACGAAGTCCTTGTCATTGGCTATTGTTTTGGCCTTGACTTCCTCCATACAACTTGAGAAATGGATCTCTCATGAAGGGGACTTGGGCTTGGGTTGCTTGGCTTGCATGGTGGTAGGGATCCTAGTGTTTGGTTGTTGCTTGTTGGTTATGGCCTTTGCTTTAACCATGGGGGTTGCAAGGCGCTCATTCATCCTCTTACATTGCCATTTAGTAGGCCTACCTAGGTTACTAATGGGGTTGGCCCTTGAAGGAGGAGAGGTTAAGATTTTTTCCACTATTGGGCTTCGAGTAGGTGAAGGGCCATCATGTTGTGACATCCTTATGATAAATGGTGGTTTAGGAGTTGTTGTGAGTCCAACTCATTGTGGCACCTTGATGAAAAAAGGTTGCTTAGTGGTTGTTGTTGCTATGTCATGCTAGTTTAACATCTTAGCATATGGTTGCTTTGGTTGCTAGTTTAACATCCTAATGAATGATTATTGTGGGACCTTAACCACCAAGGCTGTTGTGGGCGCTTGAGGTGGCACTTTGATAACAAAGGGAGGCCTCTTACTTTTGGAGGCTAAGGGGATCCTTGCCTTGTTAGGAGGCACACGAATCACAAATGGTTGTTTCATAGGTTTGGACTTGCCACCTACATTGATGGAGTTTATCACATAGGCAGTGTTGTCTGCATTGGATTGGCTCACTATCTTGAGCACTAGTTAGCCCTATTCTATCATTCTTTGTAGGTTGTCCTAAAAAGCATGATAGTTATTTGTACTATGACCAAACATCTAGTGGTAAGGACAGTATTAGTCCAACTTGAAATGTTGTAGGATCAAGGGCTTGTTTGGTACTGCTGAGGCAAGGTTCCTCAGTAATTCATAGTACCTATCATGTTTTTGGTGGGCAATCTCTGATACATTTTTGTATTCAATTCACCTAGCTTTTAGGAGTTTCTCTAGTAGTTCAAAGGGTTTCATCAGTAGTGGTGTATACTTTGAGCGATCCTTGTACTCAAAGTTGGACCTTGGGGTGGCCCTTGCCGATGTAGTCAAGTTGGTACTAGAGTTGATAGCTTTGTGAGCTAGGGCCTTGGGCTGCTTGGCCATTGGGACTTGGTTGGTTGCTTTTGTTCTTGTGGCCACTATTTCCATTGTTGTATTTTGCTTGCATGCATGTTGGTTTCTATAGCCATGTAGGCTAAGTTATTATTGGCATGGGCTACCTCTTCTATGCCTTTCATTTGGGCAAAGGCTTGGCTAAGAGACTTTGAGGATAGGTAATATAGTTTGGACTTGATGAAGTTGGTCATTCACCCTTGAAGATGGCCAGTAGGTGCATCTCTGCTAGGGGTTCATGCATTTCTCTCAATGCAGTGTTCCAACATTGGAAGAATTTTGGCATGGGCTCTAGGGGCCCTTGCTTGACTTACATGAGTTGGTCAAGGGTTACTTTAGGCTTTAGGTTATACCTGAAGCATGTCATAAACTAGCTTATGAGATCCTCCAAAGAAGAGATTAAGGCCTTGGGTAGCATGCGATACTAGTCTAAGGCCTTGCCAGGGAGTGACATGGGGAACATGCACATCATGACATGTGGCTAGGCTTCAAGGAGTAGGCACTTGGATCAAAATATGACCAAGTGTGCATTGGGATCTCCTTTACCATTGTACTTGGTGAGTTGAGGTAGTTGGACCCCAATTGGAAGAGTCAAGGGTGGGACTATAGGACTTATGGGATCATCCTGGTAGAAGTCCACCACCTTGATGGTTTTGGAGGAGGCAGCTTTGAGTTGGTTGATCTCCTCTATCAAACTTTGGATTAGCTAGAATGCCTAATCCAAGCTTGGGGATGTGCCAGTCAGTTGCATTGGCTAGGCTTGTATTGGTTACATAGCATAGGGTTAGATTTTTTGTTAGGAAGTTTACCAATTTAACATCGTAGTAGATGATCATTGCTAGTTTAACATCATAGTGGACGATCATTGCCAGTTTAACATCATAGAAAATGGTCATTTCTAGTTTAACATCATAGTGAATAGTCATTACTAGTTTAACATTGTAGTGGATTGTCATTTCTAGTTTAATGTTGTAGCAAATGGTCATTGCTAGTTTAATATCGTAGTGGATAGGTTTAGTTGATGCATTGGCTGAGCGATGGGTGCAATGACCAAGGTAGGCCAAACAAAAGTAGGTTGGATAGACATCATGGACATTGATGAGTAGGGGGTGGCTGCTATATGAGCATAGGGTTGGGCAAATGTAGCAGTCACTTGCAAAGAAGTTTGAATTGGCATGGTCACCATCTTGGAGAGGACATGTGGATAGATCAAGGAGGGGTTGTACTAGGAAGTAGTTGTTGGAAGATGGTGTAGAGGGGGCTTTCACATTCAGAGTGGGCCTAAAACTCATATTCTTCCTACTATGAGGCTTCTTCATAGGTTGTCCCTACATCATGCTTATTTGCACAGATGAGTTAGGACAAAAAATAGTGGTAGGACTCTATGAGTGGGATTATGTCAAATAAGGAGGGGTTGTGCTCCTGTTCGTCCTAGTGGACTCATTCATAGTCCTATTTTTCCTCCAAGCCAAGGCAATCCATTGGTAATCCTACTTGGATTTTGACACAAACAAAATTATATTGTTCATGGCTTAGTGTAGCATGCTTTGGGTGGATTGTGGTGTCAATTGTGTTAGACACTAACATGGAAGGTTGATCTAAATTCATGTTCATAGATTAGGTTGTGAGAGTTATTTTTTGCAAAAAATTGCTAACTCTAAAAATTGTAGAAAAATGACTAAGTTTGTTGGTAGCAGAAAAATGGCTAAAAATTGTAGAAAAATGGCTAATTGTAAAAATGAAAAAAAAAATGGCTAAGTATGAAAACTACAAAAAATTGACTAAGTGTAAAACTGTAGAAAATTTGACTAAGTATGGAAATGCAAAAAAAAATGCTAAGCATGAAAATGTAGAAAAAATGCTAAGTATGAAAATGTAGAAAAAAAAAATGCTAACTATGAAAGGTACTGAAAATGGCTAACTCTGGTGCTATGCTCACTAAGTTGGAGGTAGCTACGCGCTTTACATTAAGAGCTAGTTACACTCTCCCAAGCACTTAGAATTTTGGTCAATTGCCAAAGATAAGTTTTGGCTTTTGTCTAGTAGGGTTCTAGGGGAACTAACAATGGGGTCCAACCTACAACAACCAGTGGTGGAGAGAGCATGTAGGACAACAATCAGAAAAGGTAGAAGGAAATGGTGAGGCCCTCCTTCTAGTGCCAAAAAAACTATAATGACCACAAATATTAGTGGTTGGAATCACTAAGCGTTCAATGGATGCACAACCTTAACCTCACCTCTGCATGAGGGCCTTGTTGGAAATGAAGGCAGAGTGCCATATATGATCTTGTCAATTGAATAGGGACTTTGCTAGTTGCAACCAAGGGGTGGTGTTGTTAGCTATAATGAAAATGCAAATAACACAAAAATGGTGCTAAGGGTCAAGGCGATGTTTTGCAATGCTAAGTATAGAGCACAACCATAGAATAAGAGAAAGTGTAGCTAAGGGTTTCAACTGAAATGAGAGTGTAAACCCATGGAGACTACTACTCAAGTGTAATACATCATGATGATGCATGAAAATGTGTGGAAATATGCAAGAAAAATGTAAGAAAATACTAGAAATGGAGAGAGAGAAATGGAAAACTACCCCAAATGGAAATGTAGTTAACTCCAAAAGTGTCCTAGAATGTACACAATGTATAATAGGTGCAATGGGAGTGTAGTCACAGTCTTGGTGATGGGGTGCCATAAAGTCTAGCTCTTGCCTTGATGAACCATGCCTACCAAGTTGGTTGCTATAGTGTATCATGGACTGTGGTATCTTGAAAGGCTACGATGGGGCTATGGTGGATCATAGAATGCAACCCTACCTCTCTACTGGTGCATCTGCGTCTTGTTCGTCCAAAGATGCTTAGTGCTGAATGCCAAATACCAAGTGCTAAAAATGCTCATGTCTAAGGAATGCTAACTGCTTGGGAATGCCAACTGTTTGAGAATGCTAATTGCTTGGGAATGCCAGCTACCTAGGAATACCAACCACTTGAGAAAGCCAATCATTTAAGAATGCCAGCCACTTGGGAATGCCAACTGTTTGAGAATGCCAACCACCTAGGAATGCCAACTATTTGAGAATGCTAACTACCTAGGAATGCCACTTGCCTAGGAATGCCAACCATTAAAATGTTTGAGGTCTAGGGGTATTTATAGGGCTATGGTTAGCCTAAAATGTAGATTAGTTACCACATGGTAGTGCAGTAGGTGGGGACTATAAGAAAAATTTAGAAAATTTTCTAAGTTTAGAGGTGACTAGAAAATTTTGAAAATTTTCTAATTCTAGCTACTACACTTGCCCCATGTTATGTGCTAGACATAGAACTCAGTAGTTAGAAAAAAATTTGCAAGACAAATAGTTGGAGCTAACTACATGCAACACTTAGAAAAATTTGGGCAAAGTGCCACCATTTTGACACTTAGTCAAATTTTTAGTTGAGATGCCAAGACCTAAAATTTTGTGGTGTTTTAGCACTCTCATAGCCTGAGGTGGACATTAATGATTTAGATGCCTTGTTCAATGAGGCAATGCTGGGCACATCCCCCATCATCATCCCAGAGGAGGAAGAGGAGGAGGAGCCAAGTATGTCCATGCCTCAATGTTTTTATTTTATCTTATTATTTATCTTTAGTTTTCATCCTAACCCTTTGATGATTGTTATGCCACTGGCACAAGCTCTTGTCCCTAAGTTTCATGTGAAACCATGGGTAGAGACTCTAGATAAAGTGGAGTTCATGCATGAGATGGCTAAGTACATCATCAATCAGTTGCACTGAGATAGGTAAGGATTTTTTTTTATGTATTTCAATTGTAGGCTATATCATAGTTTGTGCATTATGTTTATCATTTTATTTTATGCTTTTGTAGTGCCTTATGTGGAGTGGAATCCTAGCAAAGACATGGAGATTGACTCCTTGCCTAAGCTTTCCTCTGATATACCTAGTATATCCTTGAAGTTGTACAAGGCTACTAATAATCTAGCAATGTCATGTGCAAAGAATTCATGGGAGCTATAGAGGTCCACAAATCCCTATGGGAGGAAATTGTGGCCTTAAGGGAAAAGACTCAATAGTGGAAGGAAGCTATTAAAGATCTTTGAGACCACAAGGTGTTTGTGAAGGCCCAAGTGACTAACTCAAGGGAGTTGTGGACTAGGGAGATCATGTGGACCTGCTATTGGCATGTCATTTAAGACAAAGTAGCACTCCTATGGAAGATGGCAAAATAACATCAAAGGTTAAGGACTAGAAAGATCACTACACTTGGGTCCTAGAGTTAGGTAAGAAATAAAGGTCCACAAGTGATAATAAAAGATGGATTGTGGGGCCTACCTTAAGTGGATCAAGGAGAAGTGGGTTGATTGGTACAAGAGAGAGCTATTCATCCAGGGTATCTAGGTAGAGAGTGCTTATCAACATTTTGAAAGTACTCTCATGGTGGAGCAATCCCTTACTACTCGGATTACCACTATTGTAGGTAATACCTCTATGGTTGCTATGGCCTAGGAGCCACCTACTTAAAGTATAGTAGATAGGACTGACATCCTTTTTGGCATTGATCTTGGGAATGTTGACTAGGTCAACATGACGGAGGACCAAATCCTCCATTTTTTAGAGGAAGGCCTTCCTAATATACCCTTGGAAGTAATGGAGTAGAAATCTCCACAGGTTTGGTATATTCTATGTTTTAGTTTCTAACTTATGGTTTTGATTTTAGCTATGGATTGCTAACTAGCTATATGTTATTGCATTTCAAATCTCATGAGACATTGGTGGCCCTAGTGGTGAGGATAGGAATGACCCACCACTTCCTCCTTTGGATGCCACTCAATAGCCTCCATTAGTATATCTTGTTGGCTATTTATTTTTATTTTCATGTTAATGGCTATGATTAGCCAAGACAATGTTATAGAGGGTTGTTATTCTTTAACATTCTTGCCACATAGTGTAGCCATGGCTTATGTATGTTATGGAAATTTTAACTTTAAATTTAAATGTTGATTTTATTTTTAGCTATATGTGTCTATAGTTGTACTAAATGTTGTAAATGTTGTGAATGTTGAGAATGGCTATGTTGATGTTTTTGGTTATAAAATTAAATAGCTAATTAATGTAATAATAAACTAAGTAAAGAGAGATATAATAATAAAAGGGATGTTTGCTAGTTTTAGGCCATCATGGTAGTCTAAGGTAATTCCACCAACAGCAACAAGCTTACCATCCAAGCAAAGCTCCTTCACAACCCTATGAATAATACCAATAATGGTACCAACCATAATCATGAAAAATGCCATTGCCAAGGTAGTAGTATCCTTATAGGAAACTAGATCCATACGAGTACTATGTTTAGCAACGTATCTCTCCAAGAAGTTCTACAAGTCATACCTCATTTTAGCATGACTATTACCCTTCATAGTACCACCAAACACATTCACCATCTACTCGAGGGGAAAACCTATATCCATACCATTCTTCACATCTATCTGCACACAAACCTCCACCATCAACCTAGTTACCTCCTACTCCATCCATGTAGGGTGAGATTCCTCCACAGTTGCAACAGAAAAACACTACAAGGGCTATACATTCACAACCTACTTTCCAACCAAGTGGTTCAGA
>MNCI01014222.1:8596-21231 GCA_015680685.1 Gnetum montanum
GGTGGGGTACTCACGCATGTCAAAACCAATCTGCCCGATAACACCAGCGCGCACGTTGCTAATTGAGGTGAATGCCCTTATTGCTGTTTCAGCCCATGACAACACATCTCCATTTCCTACTAACCTATTGTCATGGTTAAAAAACCTATACCATACAACGTAGGCTTATCTTACATTTTGCACCTAGGCTTCTCTTACATTGCACATTGATAACAGATATATAATGACAACAACAAAAAAATAGACAGTTAATAAAATTCGCTTACCCGCCTGCGTAGTACACCGTGCCTTGTGGGTTTTGGAAACAGGTCGAGACATGGCGAGCCATGAACAGCGTGTTATATGCATGATAACAGTTGAATCGAGCCATTTCCCAAATCCAGTTTAAGTTCCTTAAGCCCCGGGCACTAAGCTCTCGGTCTTCGGGACGACCTGTATTGATGGCCCCGTCTATCAGAAAGGCCAGAATCCCTTGCGCAAAACCCGCCAGCAGGTGCTCTAAAAGGGCACCAGCGATGTCACCAGACAGATCGGACCAAACAATGATGCTATAGTTGCGCAGCAAGAACTACATAAACTCCAGCGCACCCTGTTAAAACCATATGGCCCTCTCTTGCAACCGCGTGTGCGGGGGAGGGACATTGGGGATGATGGGGTTTATACAACACAAAACCCCAACAATATCCAACACAATCAGAATGGGCTTTAGCGCAACATTGTACAGAAAACCCAATACATACATTAAGACCTACATTTACATTTGCATGACTAATACAGAAAACCTATAAACTACACCTAGTTATCCAGGCCGAAATTTCCCAAACCCTTGCAATAACGCAAGGTTCATCCCTGACAACAACGGTAGACGCAATCCCATTAAACCCTCGCACTAACCCGAGGTCCACAATTTTGAAATTCACATTCATGCAAAAGATACCATGAAAAGTAGACATTAAAAACAAACATAAGCACATGAAGAACGACCTACCGGTTCAAAGGCGTAGGGTCACAAACATCGACCAGTGCCTGCGAAACGCGATCCAGATTTTCTTGTACTTCATCGATTTTAGTCAATTTTGCATTTTTTCCTCTTGATTTTTGGTGCCATGGCAACAGCTTCAGAAATGTTCACTGTCTAACGCTTGCAAATCTTCACAAAATCACATGCTCTAATCTTCTGTTCTTCCTTCTCTCGCTCAGAAACAATTACGAATTCGAATTCACGATAGCCAACAGCCTGTCCTCATCAAAAAACCACTTACTTATATGCGAGGATCACCGACTTGATATTCGATTTAAGCAGGACTTTCCTGAAACGGAACCCAAAAATCAAGATATTAATGCGGCTGATATTGCATGTGCCACTGTCCGAAATGACGTTAAACTACTACATCTTATCGCCTCGTAATCGGGTAGCATTGATTACATCTTCTTTACAATATTCAAAATTCAGTTAGCCTGCCACGTTCGACGACATCACGTCACCTTTCTTCTAATCATTTATGCACTTTGCGATTTTGTAGGACAGATGGGAAATGGACGCAACATTTTCAGTACCTCTAACTTTGACGGGCCCATATGGGAAAGTAGTTAGGAAATTCGACTCCACGCTAGTAGACGTCAACCCCCCTTTAGAAGGCATAACCATAGCAGTGTCGGAGATGTCCACAAAGTGGCCAGAACAGTCGACGCACACGCTAGACCTGGAGGCTGGGGACATAATCGAAGACCCCCTCAGTGAGGTTTCTATCATTACGCATAAGGGTAAATCCGAAACGCTTAAATTCAGCTCTTTACTAGACCAAAAAACGCACGATGCTATAAAACAGGTCCTGCAAGACAACATTACTGTCTTTGCATGGTCATACGAGGATATGTCTGGACTAGATCCCAGGCTAATCCAGCATAACATCATCTTAGACCTGTAGATTAAAGCAGTTAGGCAAAAGGCACGTAAAATCAAGCCAGAGATCATGCTAGCCGTGCGTGATGAAATCACCAAACTGTATCAGGCTGGTTTCATCCGCGCAGTCGATTACTCGAATTGGGTGTCTAACATTGTAGTCGTCCCAAAGAAGACTGGAAGCATACGCATCTGCATAGACTTCCAGGATTTGAATAAGGCCACGATCAAGGACAACTTCCCACTACCGAGTATCGACCAGCTAGTCGATACAACAGCTGGGCATGCGCTGCTGTCCTTCATGGATGGCTTTTCAGGATATAACCAGATTCACATTAACCCAGAACATCAATTGACCATGACATTCATGACGCCCTTGGGCACCTTTTGTTACACTATGATGCCTTTTGGTCTAAAGAACGCCGGAGCAACATATTAGCGAGCCATGAATTACATCTTTAGTCATTATCTCCTAGGAAGACTAAATGATTACATAGACGATATTGCTGTTAAGTCATTAAAGTCTGAGGATCATTCAGGGGACCTAGAGTTAGTCCTTAAAAGATGCTCCAAATACAAGCTCCGGCTTAACCAGAGAAGTACGTATTCGGAGTCAAAACCGGATGCATGCTGGGGTTTGTGGTGTTAGAAACCGGCATACGAGTTGACCCTGATAAGGTCAAAGCCATTGTCGAGTTAACGCCTCCTACAGACCTCAAGAAATTACGCAGGTTACAGGGATGCTTACAATTCATACAACAGTTCATCTCAAAATTAACCGACAAGCTACACCCTATGCAACACTTGCTAAAAAGGGGGGTTAATTTTGAATGGACCGACGATTGCCAGCATGCGTTTCACAGCTTAAAACAAGAGCTGCAAAATTTACTAACGGTTTTCCCACCACAAAGGGACTTGCCATTCTACATTTACCTCGTGACTTCGGATGTAGTGTTAGCAGCGTTACTTTGTCAAAGGAGGGATGATGGGTCAGAAGTGTCCATCTACTACTTGAGTCACACTCTATGTGCGTATGAAACGAGGTACAATGACGTAGAGCATAATTGCCTAGCATTAGTTTTTACGCTTAAGAAATGTAGGCATTATCTTTTCCGTAGCAAGGTCAACATCATTTTTAAAAATAACATTCTTAGGGCCATTACGCACAACTTATATGAGAGTAGTAAAATAGCTCGCTGGAAGGCTATCACGGTGGAATTCAATTTGCACTACGTTGGCCAATCATCTATGAAAGGCCAGGCAATAGCTAACCAGTTAATAACTTCACCAATTAACAATCAGGCGACTATAGAGCCAGAGTTCCCTGACGAGCATGTACATAGTTTAAGCCCTGTCTTGACAGGCCCCAAAGCAACATTGTATTTTGACAGAGCTTCAACCGCTAGAGGTGGTAGTGCTGCCACTGTTATCATGCTATCACCTAAGGATGTGCGTCTATACGCTTATCGCTTGACCTTCCCCTGTACGAACAATGTGGTAGAGTACGAGGGGCTCCTCAAGGGATTACTAACTGCCAGTGAACTTGATGTTTGACACCTGGCGATTATGGGCGATTCGATGCTTGTCATAAATCAAATCACAGGATTCTACACCTGCAAGGCTATACATTTGCAGCCTTACTGCGATAAGGCTAAAGATCTTCTGGGACGATTTGCGACCATCGATGCCCAGCACGTGCCACGCACGGATAACACACTGGCCGACGCACTAGCAACACTGGCGCTGAACATGCCTTCACATCTCTTTGACACCTATCCTACATTAATAACAGACTGTGTAGATCCTATCATTCAGACCATGCAAATCTCTTCTCTTCTCGGGGGAGGCACACCTGAGTGGTACGATGACATTAAAACTTACCTTTTACAGGGCGAACTACCATCCGAATTGACATGTGCGCAGAGGGATGTGATACGCAAGAGGGCTAGGCAATACGTCATCATCGGAGATAGCACTCTTTGTAGACGCTCCTTTGATGGCATGTTGCTCACTTGCGTTGACAAATACCAAGCGCAACATATAGTCGGCGAAGTTCACGAGGGACTGTGCGATGGCCACGTAGCACCACGGGCTATGGCCCTAAAAATCCATCGCTTAGGATACTACTGGTCGCGCATGGAAAAGGATTGCCTGACAAAGGTTAAAACTTGTGACATGTGTCAGCGTCATGTGAACCTCATACACGTGTCACCTACAGAATTACACACGACACAGATAACATGGCCATTTCAATGATGGGGACTAGACATTATAGGCCCCATCACGCCGAAATCTTCCACAGGTCATAGCTTCATTATTACCACTACTGAGTATTTTACAAAGTGGGTAGAGGCTGTTCCCCTACGGAAGATCACATCTTAGCAGATTTGCCATTTTATCTTGGACAATATAGTAATCATATTTGGTCTCCCGATGACTATTGTAACCGACAATGGGCCACATTTTAGTAGCATGGAAACTAAATCCTTCTATGATAACCTGGGCATCAGACAATCTTTTTCCTCCCCCTATTACCCGCAAGCAAATGTTCAAGCTGAAGCAATGAATAAAGTGATCATCAATCTACTCAAGAAAATGCTCGATGGCAACAAAATGCAGTGGCACGAACAGATCCTCTGTGCTATGGGCGTATCGTACTACGTGTAGGACGGCTATGGGTAGTACGTCCTATAGCCTGGTTTACGAGTCTGAAGCAGTGCTACCTCTCAAGTTGCAAATTCCTTCTCTGAGGATGGTCCTCTCCACGGTTATAAATGAGGCTCAACACACCGAGTCTCGAATCGCGGATCTGGATTCAGTAGAAGAGAAGTAGATACAGGCTCTTGACACGATTGAAAGGTATCAAGACAAACAGAGACAGAAGCATCGTCACAACCTTCAGCAACGCCCGATCAAGAAAGGAGATCTAGTTCTCAAGGCTGTGCATGAACCAGTAGGCAAGTTCTCTGCAAACTGGGAAGGCCCTTTCTTGGTGGTCGACGTGTACAGCAACGGAGTATTCAAGTTAGCAGACGTCAACGGCAATGAATTATCCAATCCTGTAAATCATGTGTATCTGAAGCAGTATTACATTTAGCAGCATCTATGGTGTCAACAGCAGGTATGGCAAAATTCGTCCGCTACGACGTTAAACTGGCACCGGGCGTCCGCTACGACGTTAAACTGGCACTGACCGTTCACTATGACGTAAAACTGGCATGCCTTGCACGCGTCCGCCACGACGCTAAACTGGCGGTATTCGTCCGCTATGATGCTAAACTGGCAAGTTGTAACCATCCTCTACGACATAAAACTGGCAACATTGTACAGGTCCGCCAAGATGAAAACCTGGCACCTTTTGCACATGTCCACCACGACGTTAAACTCGCACAGGTAAGTAGCCGTCTCTTGAGACATAAAACCAGCACAACTCTATTCTTGGGTCATGACACAAAACTGGCATCCACAGCACAGTCTGCTGAGACCATAAATCAGAAACACCACTATCCGCTACGACGTAAAACTAGCATTTCTCGGTCTGCTCGGACTTTAAACTGGGACCATGATCTGCTGAGACTTAAAACCAGCAATGACAGTCTACCAAGACTTAAAACTGGGACTTACAAACTACTGCCATGTAAATCAAGCAAGCGTGATCATCTCTGTATAGCTACACAACAAACGAAGTGGGCTATTGGGACATTCCCAGCGTCGCCACCCCACCGGCATCCTACTGATTCCTCGGATAAGCTGAGAGGCATCTTACTGATCCCTCAGAGATGCTGCCACTGCGCCCACTACAACGGTAGTACCTCTGAGAGTTTGGTCTCGCCAGCCGGAGCCCCGACGAAATCCTCGTCAACAACGACCTCGACGACCTCCGCCAATCATCGCTATCGGACGCCGGCTTCACAAATTCATCTAGTTGGTTCCCTGTACAACCAGTTAGCTGCACTGTGTCTAATGCCTTTTGGCGAAGATATGCTGGGCCAATCGTCAGGATTGGCGGTTTCGCCCTCATGCTCTGGCTCCTTCTTCACAGCCCAATCGCTCTATCTCACATCTAACGGTGCTCGTTTCAACGACCTCGCATCTTGTTCGCATGAGCAATGGTGTCCTCTATTTTCTTTTGTGGTTGCAGGTTACTTGCTTTGGAGGATGTCTTTCAAAGGTGCGTCCATCTGAGCGGTGAAGTACAACAACATGTTGATATGGTTGCTCAGGTTTGCTTGACCACTTAGATCTGCATGCCTATACCTCTCACAATCCTACCCCTAGCTCTCATTTCCTTCATCCCCACCACCCGCTTCCCATACGCAAAAGCTACATACGCAAGTATCCATTTTTCACACTTACACTAGCAGAGATATCGCAGAAGTGATGCGTCATGCTTTTTTAGCAAGCATTCCTGCTGTAATCAGTGACACAGAGATCTCAGGCTGACGCGCTACGCTCGTCTGAAAGCATTCCTATTGACATACGTGTGCGTACGCTTCTGTTCATTTAGTAAGTGTATTCCATACTCCTACTGTCCTAACTTATGTTATGTCTTCCCCGAACCTGTTTCCCACCATGCCATTCTATCTCCCATTCCCTCTAGCTTTGCTCTTCCATGTTGACAGGGCAATCCTTGAGTAGCCATGGATGGACGTTGTTCTTGCTTCTACCAATCCTTTGTTTCGTATTCTTTATCGACGTCTTTCGGGTAAGCCCTCCAACCGTCAACAAAGAGGGGCCATTGAAACACCATGAAAATTGCGAGTCAGCCTCAGGCAAAGATTTGTAATTCAGGCAAGGACGCATCTCAAAATTCCAGAAGGGAGACTAAGACAGAGCAACACCAAGAGGCACGTAGCATCGAGTCCTCGACTTCTTGTGCAGATTCCTAATCTTTCTATGCTTTTTCTGTTTATGCTATATCACGTAACGTAGCGTAATGGCGCTTAGCGTGATTTTGCTTAAACATAGTCTGGTATCAGAAGGATAGTTGCTTCAGCATAGGGAGAAGCTTAAGCAGTGTGATATGCAAATTCTTGTGTATTTTGCTAAGTCTTTTGTTCAAGGCTAGTTTTACGCTCTATTACGCACAGAAGCGTAATAAGCTCCAGAACAGTCAAAGGCAAAGTCTAAGAAAGTGTGATTGCTCATCATACGCTCATCACACAATATAGCGTATCACAGCATATTGCATTGCTAAGTTAGACATCGTCTACGCTTCATTACGCACGGTTGCGTAAGCAAGCGTAAAATAGCTTAACTCCATTGTTCCCATGTTACGTTATGCTCATACACGCAACACAGCGTGAATGAGCGTAATATAACCCAAAGGCAGTTGAGACATGTCTGACGTGCATCTCTTCTTCACACGCACAATACGCGAATGAGCGTATTGTGCGTAGTCATGAAGTTTGATGTAAAAATGGTCAAGTCAACAGTACCCAAAACATTCGGGGCACACGTCATCAGGGTTGCGCCTTTTCCACAGGGTGTCGCAACCTATAAATACCCCAGTTGACAAAGAGACAGGGGTTGGAAAATCAAAGAAGCAAAGGCATTTTTCTGAACATTGGAGCACTTATCACTTTTGAGCAGAGGTACAGGGAGCAGCGCTTTGACAATTGTTGATAGCATCACCTTCCAGTAGAAACAGAGCACAGTTCGCTTTGAGCACCAGCAACAGGAGTAATCGTTCTGCTGGGAAGACGCTATTGGTCAGAAATAGTTGATCGGTAGACGTCAGAGCTTGACCTTCCTTGCATCCCAGCCTTAGCCCACGAGGTAGATCGGACTTCTGTTTGGACAGTTTTCTTGTTGTTTTGTGCTTGCTTCACATCCAGTAATCGGGGTCTCACCAGTGTAACGAAATATATAAAATATACATCTTTCAAGGCAAAGCATAGATCTTGAAACTATGTGTTTCTCTTATGTCGACCTCCTCTTGTTGTGTTTAGCGTTATCATCGTTGCAATTCATCTATATCATTTTCCCCTCATTTTTACGATTCCTCGAATCAGATCGTTTCATGAGATATTCATCGGTTTACTGATTAGTAAGTCCCTGTCTGATCGACAAGACCGTTCAGGGTGCCGCAGATTCATTTTTCCAGCATAGCCCTCACACGGATCCATGGTTAAAACTGTGTACACGGTATTTGTTTGGTATATTCCAGCTACTGACGTTTTCCATCATTACAACTACTATCAACAGTAGTGGCGGTCCACTGTGTTAGAAGCATCCTTTCTTTAGCCATGATTGTAGGAAGAAATAGCACGGTTCAGAACCCAATGCATCCACCAACTCAGTACAAGCCCAACACTATGGTGCATCTTTCTCCTCGAAGTTAGCACAAGCGCAATGCTATGAATATTTTTAATTTTCTCATGGAATAAGCATGACTTTGCAAGAATTTTATAGAAATTTTATTGCTATGGATTTGGCTATTTTGGAAATCATTTAGATTTTGGAATAAAATAATAATATTTTTAAGGTAAGAATTTGTGAAATTTGAGCTCTTATGGATTTCGGCCATTTTGAAAATCTCTTCAATTTTTGGAACAAAATAATAATATTAAGATGACCATTTGTGCTCAATTGGTAGTGGGAGCTGCAAATCTTTTAGATGCCCCCCTACCCGGAATGTAATAATGGTGTATTCTTGAGTGGGATCCACCTAATAGGAACAAGGGTTGTTGGATGGATTTTCTACCCTATATTTTTATTTGTAAGTTTATGTAAGGCTATGAATTTAGTCGAGACCATGGCATTGAGCAATTGAGTCTAGTAGAGTTGCGATGATGCATAGTCAAGACCTATCCTTTCGATGATACAGGTGCCTTGGTGATCGAGGATGTTAATAGTGAGGCTTTTGCTAAGAACTAACCATAAGTGACTTGTTTAGGGTCATGAGGTTAATCTAATAATAGTAGTGAGGTTATTTCAAGAGCTATCAATGAGTTTCTTTAGTAGTGAGGATAACCAAAACCTTGTCTTTGGAGATGCCTAGTTAAGATATAGATTCTTTGGATTTTGTTGCATAATTTATGATATTTTTGGATATTAAAATAATCTAAAGGATAATCCAATGTTATTAGTGAGGCTATTCCAAGACTTAATGGTTCTTCTTGGTAGCGAGGATAACCAAGACCTAGCCTTCGGAGATGCTTGGATAAAATATACATTCTTTGGATTTTTGAATCTCTTTTTGGATTTCTTTTAGATTTTTGGACTTCTTTGGATTTTTAGATTACTTTGAAAATTTTGGAAAATTTGTGGCAAACCTGAACTTGAAATATTTTTGAATATTTTATTGGAGACATTGTCTAGCCCATAGCTTAAGACTTTTTTCCCAAAACCTTTATGCTCCATGAAGAGGAAAATATAATAACCTTTCTTATTTCAAGGGTTCTTACTCCTTTTGCATTTTGATGTAGAGAGCTCAAAGTAGTTAGGGAAACTCCAAAAGATAGATATGAAATGAAAGTTGGATCAATTTTGCACAACATGGTCCTTCTAAACTTCAAAAATAATTTTTGTATATTTTGTATTTTTGTAAAATAAAAGCCTTGTACACTTTTGGGTTATTTGAGGCATGTACTTGTTTTTGTGAATACATAGTAAAATATGATAGATATAAATTTTTTGCTTGTGCCATTAGGATCATGAGATTTCAAGAAACATTTTTCATTTTGGCATGTGCCCTATGTTTGGAAAAGTCATGTACCGCGATATCGCATACGCAATATCGTGCACACGATATGACATCCACCATGCGATATTGTGTCCTGCCTCATCTTCTATAAATAAGAGGTGGTGCCCTTGGTTCCAGGAGAATTAGATTTAGACCCTTAGCTAAATTCTTGCAGTTTTTTTCATTCAAGAGTTAGAATTATTTCTGTGTGCCCATAGTAGGATTCATAGAGTGAACGGATCTTTATTCGAGCAATTTATACCTGAGCAAAATTTTGTGTATGACAATAAAGATGAAATTTATGATAAACCTTGTAGCATACAAATTAAGCTAATTAGTAATTAATGATTGTTTAACGCTTTCCTAGTTAATTAATATCTCTCTCAACCTTCAACCCCCTTAGTTAAATACACTTAGTATGACCACTTCGAGCATACGTATAGTGCTTGGTAACCTAGTAACGATTAGCATTTGGTAATCCCAGCAGCGTTGTACTGGTTCAAGATGTGTACGGAAAGTGGGAATGGATATTGGTGTTAGGAAGATTTAGAACTTAGTTAATGAATAGTTAATGTAAGTTAGCCACTTAGTTCTCTCTCCCTCTCCTTTATTAGCAGAAGACAAAAAATACAAAAGCTATAAAAATCATATACCTCAAGCTTACTTAACCATACAACCATGACAATACAAGTAAGTTTGGGAAGACAACAATTGATTGACCCTAAGTTTTCCATTAAGGTGCATAAGCACTTGGTCCTTGGAGTTCGACCAGATCATGCATGAAATGCTCGTATTCGTATGGTTGAGTGTAGGGGTACCTCACCACTCATCATTAGTGTCGTTGCTAGGGACTTAGTTGTTTGTGCGTTGCGTAGAACATAGGAAATCATTCATATCATTAAAATGTTAGAACAAACCCTTAGGATTAATCAAAGAAAGATGATACAACAGTACATTACACACCGAACAAAACAAGATGTCTTATTCTTCGCATAAGAGCACTTCACTGCCTTAGACTAATGCAAGAGGTAGTCGGCGGCATAATACACATAACCAAGATCCGCTAATTTCTCAATAGTTTCATGTGGTATATACTCATCCTAATGAGTATGTACCCGATTTCACCTTTATTCTCCACCAAGATGAACAACTGTGTTAGAGAGAATTGGAGGGTAACATAGTGTTGCCTCTAGACTGATCAATTCCCAACGTGCTCCTTCGTGCTCTCACATGAATAGGCATGCCACTTTTATATGCAAAATATGTTGTACGTGATCATGACTCAAGAGACTATCATCCCATAGAAGTGCAACATCAAAGGGACTTGCGATAGGAGAGATACCATACATCTTTGAAGGGTAAATGGCCCCATGACACTCTGCACAATTTGAGAAAAATTAAGGATGGTGAACCTGCTTCAATAGGTTCCCCANATTTGAGAAAAATTAAGGATGGTGAACCTGCTTCAACAGGTTCCCCACGAAATGATGTTCCTCCTCCTAACATTGTTCAGGAGGTGGCGTATCAGAACCTCCACTCCACTATTCACAACCCTGGTTTTAATACCCACAAACACAAAGTGTTCAATGAAGGAACACGAACACACGATAAGGATGGATATTCTGATTGTGATCACGATCAAGGTTGAGACCACTGAAAAGAAGGTAGGAAACACTATCATGGCAATGGTTCTCCTTATTCTTCACCTTCATCATCATCTTCACCCTCTTGTTCAGTGTCTAGATGTAGTCATAGGGAAACCAATCATGAGGATAAGNTCCTCTTGTTCAGTGTCTAGATGTAGTCATACTGAAACCAATCATGAGGATAAGGGAAAACGAAGTGAAATTCATCGACGAGACAGTCAAGAATGAGGACGAGGGCACTCTAAGGAATCAAGNCCCCTACTTGCAACTAGAAGCATGCTAGATATAATGGATGTTGTAAGAGTTCCAAAAAGGCACCAAAAGGATAGTAGGATCAAGAGGTTAGACATNCGTTGTAAGAGTTCCAACAAGGCACCAAAAGGATAGTAGGATCAAGAGATTAGACATGAACAACATCCCATGATTTGAAGGGGGATACAACGCTGATCCTCAAAATCATTTACNGTTTCCAAGGATACTAGTGAAAGAAGCTGAAAGATGGTACTGGTCCTTAGAACTGGAATCCATTTAGAGGTGGAGTACAATGTTAGAACTTTTCAATGATAAGTACCAAACGTACTCTTGAGTGTCTAACTTATGAAAGCAAATCCAAGGATGGAAGCAAAGAAATCATGAATCCTTGGATGCTGCATGGTTATTCATAGCGGGATCAACTATGCCATCTTGTGGATGGACTTAGGCATGAAACAAGAAGAACCCTTGGGACATATGCCCAACGAAGGTTATTGGAGCTTAGGTCTCATCAAATTCATAGACTACTAGAGCAAGTTGCCAAAGAAGAAGGTTAGCTATAAAAGAGAGAAAGTGTGGAAGAATACAACCGAGATCCTTCAATCTGAAAAAGGGGTGTGAGATTTTGTGAGGAGGAAGAAGAGTCACCACTCAAAGATATGGTGAAGAGGAAAAATTTTCCTCTCTAAAAGTTAACATTAGAAGTATTGGCAAAGGTAGACCAAATGTGGGACTCCCTAGATAATAGGTTTGAAACTATTCTTAAAATTGTAAGGGAGTCTAGGAAGCGAGGTAGTGACCATGACAAAAAGAAAAAGAGAGAAGTGGAGAATGCATGTAACAAGGGTAAGGGAAAAATGGTCATCACAGAAGAGGTTTTGGATTCATACATGGATAATGATAGTGGATGCAAGATATGCCAATATGGCCATCCTAAGGGATGTTGCCCAGTAATCTCACATCTACAAGAGTTTGGGGTGTATGCACTCAACCCACGATTAAATAAACGACAAGCACCCCAATGGTTACCTTATCGCCCAAGTAACCCAAGGTAGTTCCACTAAACTTTAACATATTATCCAAGTGGAACTCTACCACAACCCATTAAGCAACATCAATAGTGGCAATACCCACAGTCATGGGGGAT
>MNCI01014222.1:24970-40385 GCA_015680685.1 Gnetum montanum
TATTTTATATTAATATTTTATTATTTAATTTAGTAAATTTTAAATGTGAATAACTTTATTTTTAGATGTTTGTTTGAGATGCAACAAGTATCATTGGGATCATTATTTTGCATGCTATTTTATGATGCACCTAGTGGAATTTTTAGAAAACTACCCTTTTGTTGTTGTGGAAAAATCAAATTTTTATTAAATAGATTTTATTTTTAAGTATAGATGCAAATATTATAAAATTTTGTTGCACTATATTGTTCTTTAGTAATTATGTTTCTAAATAATAATTTTTACTTACTTGGCTACTTCCTTTTGATTTATTAAATCACAGTTAAATCCATATCCTTGGGGTTTCATAGCATCTCTATTAGTTATTTATACGGTATTTTATAGATAATTAATAAGGGTATTACATTTCCAAAATAAAATATCAACAAGAAGAAGACATGGATTGGAGAAAGCTAAAAATTCATAGGAAACTTGACTAGAGCTCATAGAACTTAAGACATTACTTGATTTACTAGAGTATGTATTTATAAACAATGAAAATTTGGTGATTACTGACATTGATATTGTTCATTAATATAAACATAAATTTGTAGGGGTAGCAAACAAATGGCTAATAGGTTTTGCATCATCATATGATGAAATCACTAGAATAGATCCACACATTTATCAACATCAAATTTATATAGATTCTATAGTCAAACCATGCTATCAACCTCAACAAATATTGATGAAGCATTAGTTGGCTCCATTGACATAGTTGTGTTGAGGCAGATACCTCAACGCAGGTGCCTTGATGCATGCTATTGCATCTATTGGCTACGTTGATGCAATTATGTTAATGTAGATGCCTTGACGCAGGCTGTTGGATCTTTTTGAATAAAAGGTTTCAATATTAGGGGTCTAGATGTGATGTCAGATATCCAATATTAGGGGATGTGTGATAGCCTATAAATATAGTGCTTGGACACAGTTTGGGCATAGTTTTGTCAATATAGTAGTTGAACTCTTGCAGTTTTATTTTGTAGTCTTAGAGAACAGTTAGTGAGCACCTACAGTGTGGATCTAAGTCAATTGTATGGTGTCTTATTTAAGTGGAAATGTACCTACACACATTTGGTGAATAACAATAAGATCAAGATTTATTCTTATTCATTGCAACACTTTGACTTACATTAGATTTACTTTTCATGCAATTTACTTTTCATGTACTTAGTTAATATTTACATTTCCATGCATATTAATAAGTTAGTGGAATGAGTTCAACCAGTTTTGAGCATAAACACATAATTTCTTGGTAACCCTAGCAGTGTTATTGTTTGGTTCATCTAGTAGCATAGTGCAAGGTAAACCTAGTAGTGGATACGTGGGTTTAGGATGTGTACGATAAGCTAGGAATAGACACTCATATCCATAGGCTAGTTTAGAATTTACTTTTCATTGTTAATTAGATTAAATAATTACTTTCTCTATTACCATTAGGAGTAGATTAGGGCTAAACAACATCAATTATCATATGCCTCATTTTGGACTAAACTATACATGACAAAGCTACCACTAGTCTAAGTGGGAAGCTAGCGAACCATGAACAAGACATAATGATCTAGATACCACAACTAGTCCCATCCATAGAATTTGATAGAATTGTGCATTAATTCTTCTGATTTGTATGGTTGGACATAGGGGTACCTCACTGCTCATCATTGGTGTCGTTGCTAGGGATGGTGCTGGTTATCTAGATTAGTTATATCATGCATGATTGTTGTAAATGCATTAATGGGATATCTTTTAGAAAATATTAAATCATACACACCATAAACAAAGAATAATGTCTCTCTTACAACAAAGAAATAATGCACTATATAGCAAAAGCACTCATTGGAGAACTAATGAGGTATATGATGAAGAAAATTGGAGTGACCAACCTTATGCAGAGGTTTTATATGTTCATGACCATCTTGACAATCCTCAGGGACGACATTCACCATACAAATATGAGGGTTTCTACTAGTCTAGGTAGAAAAATTAGTAACTTAAAATTATTTAATTAGATTAAATACTATTTCTAGTCCATTAAGAGTTACAATATGATCTTCCATGATACTTATAGATTATATGATTAAATGTTAGACATACTCACCACCATATGTGATGTTGCAACTATGATGTTGTAGCTCTAGCTACTAAGTTGCAGATGTAACATCTTAGTGTTAATAAATGCTTCTAATTATAGCTCACCCATCACATTTATTAGATAATTTAGTTACATAGTAGTCAAACTCTTGTAGTTTGATTTTGTGGCTTGCTAAATAGTAAACAAGTGCTTGCACCATGGAATTAACTTAGTTGTTTGGAATCTTATTCAAGTAAAGTGTACCTAGATATAATTTATGAATAATAATTAGATTGAAATTAATTTTCTTTCATTATAACATTTTGAATTAACATAGATTTATATTTATTTCAAGTAATTTCCTTTATTATTTTACCAATTTCCTTAGCATAATATTTATGTTTCATTGTGTGATAATCATTGGCAAAATGAATATGATTTAACTTTAAGCATTAACAGGTATTGGCTTGGTAATCCTAATAGTTAATGTTCATTACTAAGATGTAATGATAAGTTAGAGAATGATATTCATTGATGAAACATTTCTTAGTTATAAGTGACATTATAGCTATGATATTGTATCTTCACCTATAATATCATTGATATGATGCATTTGGATTTGGTCATGTCTATAAATACCAACCATCCATCATACCAAAGAATGACATCCTTACCAAAACTCTTGCAGTTTATTTTCTTGAAGTTATAGTTAGTTGGAAGTGCTTGTAGTATGATCTTAAGTGATTGTACAACATCTTTATTTGAGTGAACTATACTTGAACATGCTTCATGAATGACAATAAATATCAAAATTATTTATGATCATTGCAATATCTCATATAGCTTAGCTTTATTTTCCATATGTAATTTACATTTCACTTGTCATTTATATTTTTGATGTATATTAGTATTTAGCAGCATAAATATGAATAATATCAAACATTAAGTATAATTATTAGACAATGCAATGGCAATATCATTTGGTTCATCCACTAATGATTTACTTAATAATTCTATTCACAATTATATAAGTTTAGGAGTAAATAAAAAATTAGGAGTAGATGCTTATTACCATTAGGCTAGATTATAAATACTTTCCATTATCTTTTAGTTAATTAAAATTGTTATTTATTTTATAATATTTTATTCTTACTACCTTAGAGCCAAACAACATTAATACATCTTATACATTACTATGAGTTTAATCATACACTTTGATTATCACTTTCTCTAGTAAGAAGAGAATGATCAATGATCCTTATATTAACTAGCTAGAGCTCATATTATCCTATCCATGGATTATAATTTAGTCATGCATGTACTCTTGTATGACTTCTATTATTAGGTGTTGGAAACTCTCACTGCTCATCAGTAGCATTGTTATTCGGGATGATGTCAATATTCTAATTAGTTGATATTATACAAATTCATTGTATTAGCATTTAATGAATCATATTTTAAAATTCATAACTTTTTTCAAACATTCACATAGGTCATAATTAATTAAACATGGCTTTGACACACAAAGTCACTTATGCACTTGCTATGAGATCAATGAAATTAATGAGAAAGCTTCTAGTAAAGAAAATTGGAATGGGCCAATGTCAAAAAGAATATCCAATGCTCATACTAATTCATATTATCTAGAGTTTACCTCCATTTTTTATTAAGATGAATAATCTCCATGGAAATATTTACATGGTAATATTATATTACCGCTAAACCAATCAACACAATCCATGCTCCAAACTACACTACTAAGATCTAGTCTTGGTCATGTACATGGAGGTTATCAAGTCACTAAAAACATGAGTACTTTATTAGCCAACTAAATTCCAAGCTAGAAGAGACACCATTAGGAAGATAAGTATGAATAAGAGAAGGATAAATGTGCATTCTAGATTATACTCCCATTGGAAAAGAGAGATCTGGAATATCAAATTAAAAGATATCATCATCATTCATTCAATTTATGAGCACATGTCTTATATATTGAAAAGCCTTTACAATAGAAATTATGTTACTTCTAGAAGGAATGGGATAGACCCTAGAATAAGAAAGGATTTAAGGCCTAGAATTTCCAATAGATTTAGAAAGGAAGAATCAAGGGATCATAAAAGAAGAACAAGTTTACATCACTCTCCAAGTCCTTCATCCTTTTCATCACACTCATTGATAGATTTTGGGGAAGATGAACATAGAAATGAATACAAGACTCTCTAAAGAAATCAAGATAGAATGCCTAATAAGAATAGAAGAAGAGATGAAAACAAATATTACGGAAGAAATAGACATCATCATGAAGATGAAGAGAAATATAAAGAGAAAAAAGAGGATATAGAAGAAGGAATGATAAAGAACATTGAAGATACCTTCACTACCACAAAAAATATTATGGCAAACTTGTGAATTACAATGAATCCCGGGTAGTCACTAGAAGTATGATCAACATCAAAGATACTATATATATTTTAGCAAGCCATCAAAGCAACAGTTGCATCAAGAAACCTAACATAAATAACATTCCAAAATTTGAGAGAGGCTACAATGCTAACCCATGATATCATTTATAGGCCTTCCATGATGCCTGTGTACTATAAAATATTGAGAATGATTGGTAAAAACTTAACTTTTTCCATGATACTAAGAAAAAAAAAAGCAAAAAGCTAGTATTAATCTATAGAACAAGATTCTATCTGCTGATGGAGCACAATGTTAGAACCTTTTAATATAAGTACCAAACTTATTATAGAGTGTCAAATTTGAGAAAACAAATCCAAGAATAGAAATAAGGGAGTCATGAGTCCATTAATGCAACAATGGGTAGATATTATTTACTCTTATATAGATGCACATGATATCATTTTTCTTAAAAGGAGCAACTCATATACATAACTAGATTTCTTAAGAAATAAAATAAGAAAGACCCTCAGGATGTATGCCCAGGAAAGATTATTAGAAATATAAACTTATTATATACAAAGATAAATTGATCAAGTGGCTAAAAAAGAAGGAGAGCTAAGAAATAGATAATTTTTTGATGAATAGAACAAGGATGAATCTCTTCACAAAAGAGATGTTCANGTAAGAAATAGATAATTTTTTGATGAATAGAACAAGGATGAATCTCTTCACAAAAGAGATGTTCAAGTCCATAAGACACAAGAGGAAGAATCTATAGAAGAGATGTTTTAAAGAAAAATCTTGTTGATTCAAAAATATATATTTGACATTGTAGCAAAGTTTGAAAATGTGTATGATTCTATAGATAACAAGTTTCCAACCATACTAAGGATAGTAGAAGAAAAGATAGAGGAAACCCTAACTAAAGAAAAGGTTAAAAAGGAAAGGAAAAAATGTAGATGTGACACATACAAGCATAAAGGAAAAGTTGTTGTTATAGAATAGGTTGTTGATTCTAGTTCAAAAGGGAAAGATGTTTGTAACTTATATCAATACAAACATCCTAGGGTATGTTGTCTTATCTTGCCTCACTTACAAGGATTAGGGACATATACATTAAATTTTAAATTTATCAAAAACAATGCCTAAGAGGTTATCTTATCTACAGGGTAGTTATAAATAGCCTGATCATCAAAAATCATGCTATACTAATGGAGGTCATTCTTAACCTCAAGAATAATACCATCAATAGTGGAAAAACCCATAGTCATGAGGGATGCCTTCACCAAGATAACAATATCACTATAAAGAACTAGATTCTTTCAACTACTATATCCAACAACCTGTTTCTCTAGGAAACACCCCTTTTCCAATACTTCTTAGCCCTACCACCCTATTGAATATCACTAGCTCACAACTCCACCTATGGAATCACCATCCTACATCGCTCATCCCATCAGGTAACATCCTCAACAACCTTCTAATCCACTTCCTCTAGTTTCTCTACCATTAATGCAAGGAGATTTGCTAACACATGCTCAACAAAATAATGCAACTACGGCCATAAACACATTGATGGAAGACACTACCAATGACTATAAGCCTAAATCATGACAATGTCCTTTCATCCAAGCAAGCTTAGAAACATCTAGAGAGAATAGTAGTCCATCTAAAATAGCAAGAGAAATTGTGCTTACGACTCCACATTCAGTGTTTACAACTCAAATACTTTTTAAGAAATTCATGCTTTCTTATAAATACAATCAAAATATTATAATTATCATCATTACACAAACTCTAATTTACTATATTAAAGAAGATATTTTTTCCAAGAAGAGAATAGATCCTAGAAGTCCTTTAATCTACCTACAAATAGTAGGAAACACATTATGCAACTATCTTATAGATTTAGGCTTTAGAGTTAATTTCATATCATAAGATGTGTAAAAAGCTTAGAATTTTCCACTAGTGAAGAAATGTAACATTAGATTGAAGCTCACAAATTAATCTATTATAGTCTCACTTGGATAGGTAGAGGATGTTGTGACCATCATTAGTCAATAGTCATATCCTATAAACTTCTTCATTGTTCATGTTGGATTGAATAAAGGAGAATTTCCAATTATCATGGGAAGGACATGGCTTAGAAAAATTAATGCTAAGTTAGGAATTAGAGACTTATCCTTGGAGGTTTCCAAGGAAGATGAGCAAGAAGCCATATAGAAACAAAGAGGTTCATGCATCATGTACAACAAAATACAAGATGTAATTGGATGTTGAAGATTTGGACAATTTGGTAAAGGAACATCTTAGCATGAAAAACATGTATAGAAGATGTGTGTATACAAAAATGCTTGTATGCTATAGCAACAAATATGAAGATACCCAATGGCTAACAATTGAATAAGAATGTAAATTTGACAAATGCATGGAACTAACTAAATAACTTACATGTATCTATATAGATGAAGTAGATAAAATGAAGAAACTAAGAAAGCAGCTTTCATATCACAACCTTGAAATTTGCATAAATTTAATTATTGATTTTTAAATTCATTTTAATAGATTAGTTTATTATTATTTCCTACATAAGTTAATGTAATTTGTTTGCTAGGGTATTTTGTTAAACTTTTCTATTAGATCTTTTGAATATTTTATGATTAAATATTGAAATCTAATTACCACTAAAAGTTTTTCTTTTTTCAATTTTCATTCCTTTACAAGTATTTGATTATGCATATTTTATTCTTTATGCACATTTAGATATGCACATTTGATTATGCATCTTTTTATTTTAATATGCATATGCGATTTTATACTCTATTCATGGAGAAATCCTAAACCCTCACCCTACCTAAATCATATCCCTTGCTACTTTTTATCATTAAATTAGGATTTAGAACTTATTTTAAATTATAATTGCATGCTGCATAAATCAAATTTGTTAAGGAAGTACCTTAACATGATGTCCTACCCAAAATCTGACCTTACCAATGTGTTCAAGACATTCAAAAACATAGATTTTTATCCTTGGTCTACTAGAATCAGAGTTATGATTCTCGAGATATTGCATTTTCTAGTTTGTTATGATATCATAAAAGTTTTGACATTTAAACTAGGAAACCATGCAACTTCATGCTCAGGTGAGATTTCAGTGTATGATTTAGTAGGGAACTTGATAAGAATTTCGTAGGTTTAAACAGAATTTGATTTGGAGTCCCCATGTGCATGCTACAAGCATTTGAATGTAAGGGCATTAGCAAAAGGAGAAAAATTATAAATAAACTTAAGAAAATCATAAAAATTAAAAATAAAATAAAAATTAAAATTAAAAATCAAAATTTTCGTTTAGTTAACGTGTTAATGTATGTTCATGTTTGAACAAGAAAGAAGTAAAGCACATGTTATATCCAAATGCATATGATATGAATAACATATACATAATACATTATATGCACCAACTCAGTTAAGCCTGTTCCCTTTGCTACCTTTTTCTTCGATTCTTCTCCCTATAAATAGGTAGTGGCCCTAGATGCATCTCATCATAGTTTGTAAAAAGGTTTGCGAAGAAAATTTGAGAGCGTTAAGAAGAAAAGAAAATGTTAGGAAGAAGAGAAAGATGCTAGAAAAATTGTGGAAGTTTTTCCAACACAAATAAGTAAGATTATTTTAATTTTCTTTTTATATGGTATCCTATTTTGTTGTAGATTTTCTATTTCTCCTCTATGCTCTCTACTTTTCTTCTACATTTTTGATTAATATGTCAAAATAATATTTTTAAGGAAAGAATTTGTGAAATTTGAGCTCTTATGGATTTCGGCCATTTTGAAAGTCTCTTTGATTTTTGGAATAAAATAATAATATTTACATGACCATTTGTGGTCAATTGGTAGTGGGATTTTCCAATCTTTCAAATGCCCCCCTACCGTGCATGCAATAGTGGTGTATTCTTCAGTGGGATTCACCCAATAGGAACAAGGGTTGTTGGATGGATTTTCTACCCTAGATTTTGATTTGTAAGTTTATGTGAGGCTATGAATTTAGTCGAGACCATGGCACTAAGCAATTGAGTCTAGTAGAGTTGCGATAATGATACATTTCCCTTGGCCATCAAGTATGTTAAAAGCAAGGATTCTATTTTTTTTTTCTGAAAAAGGTTGAGCAAAAAGTATATTCCAAAAAAAAAAAAGCTATACAGTTGTATAGTGTAGGCCAGGGCCGCTAGCCCCACACCGGTCAAGAATAATCACCTGGTAATCCCCAAGGACTGCCACGCTATGGGCATCCCCACCAGCGAACAGCCAACCCATCCCGAGATGTTAATTATCGTACGTTCCCGAAGGAGTCCCCCCAAGGCGCCATGCCCCCCCTCCCCGACTATCCTCTAGGAGATTTGTGGCTAGAATGCTGATTCCTTTTGACTAGTTGCTGCTAGGATTGGGCTGCCCTGACCCGGCCATGTGGTGGCATCAATTTTCTTCAATGATCTGGGCAATGTCGGTCTTATGGTCTTTGAGTATGCCCTCGATCCAACATAGTTTCTAGAAAGATGACTATGCAGAGGGTGTCAGGTCTTGCTCCCCTATGTTGCTAGTGGTACCATCTTTTAGCTCTGGCATCTCCTCCTCCAGGGTCTGTCTCAGGGGATCCTGTCCCTGGTTAGCGTCATGGGGGATGATCGGGTTTCGCATTGTGACACCCCCAAATACCTGCTGTGTTTGCTCTTGCTGCTGCCCTAGCTCCAGATGATTTGTTGGTTGAAGCGGGAGGGTGGGGGAACTGGCCAGCCATAATGCCTGAATCACCCCTAGATGCCTGCTAGGACGTCGCCACCGTAGGAACTCCTAAAGGAACAGCAGGAGGTTAATGGGAGTTCCATCCCGCATGCAATGGAGGAACCTAAAATGCACCCCTTTAAGTTTATGATGCGAACTGGAGTGGATGAAACACTGCTACACCAACTTCGCCACCACCTTCCAATCCAGAGAAAGGGCTGCCCCCCTGATATGTTTGTTAGTCATCTTGGGGATGGGGCCCTGGAAGAATTCAACAGTTTCCATGTGTGAACCAGCGTCTGGGGGGATGTGAGCTCCTCTGATGGGCACTCTGATAGCGGCAGCGACCGACTCAACTATAATTGTAATCTGGCATCCCCTGAACACGGTAGTTTCCTCACCCTAATTCATGTAGAAGGATTGTGTGTCCATCTCAAGGTCAGCTATCATTTTGGGTAGAATTTGTGTCCACCTCATGCTTAAGACCCAACGCTAAATGTCTAGGTGACGTTGGAGGGTAGTAACAAGTGGCTTGAAGTGGACGTGTGGATCCATTGCGGTGATAATTTCGTGCCAGAGTTTACGAATCTTACTAGATAGCATGTTTTTAGGAGGAAGTGTTACCCCTTTAAAAATGCAATCATTCCTGGCCTACCACAGGATCCAGAGTGCCGCCATCATCGACGAATTGCCAGAGAAATCTGGAGCGTGGAGTCCCGTCGTTCTCCATAACTGCCTAGTCATGTGGCACTCATGCACGAAGTGCTATAGCATTTCTGCATGTTGATTACATAGAGGGAATTGGTTACTAATGGCTAGGCCATGTGTTTGTAGAATAGCTCAAACGGGGAGGGCCTGGTGGAGGATCAGCCACCCAAACGTTTTAATTTTTTTCGGAAGAATGCCCTTCCATAGCTGCCTCCAGCGTGAATCAATTATGAAATGTTTCTGGAGGAGCTGTTGGGGGTGTAGGGAGATCTCCTCTTCATTGCCCAACGATGTTACATGTGCACAGAGCTGCCTCCATATGTGAGAGTCAGAATTAACCGTTGTCCATGGGCTGTATTTCTGCCTCAGGATAAGAACCCAGAGGGAGGGGTCCTCGTTCTTTGTGGAAAGTTGTTGGATGAGTCTTTGATGACCTAAGGCTACCTCAAGCATGAAGGGGAGTATGCCAACCCCCCAGCATAATAGGGCTGCACAATTTTGACCCATGCCAACAGGTGCATCTTTTTTCCCCCCTTCCCTCTGGACCATACAAAGTCACGGATAATCTTGTCGATCTTTGTGGTGACTCCTAAGGGCATGGAGGCCATCAAGGCAGCAAACCTCGCCATGGCTCCCAACACAGTGGATGCCAACACAATTTTCCATTTGCAGGATAGGAAGTTATTCGTCCAGTGTGTTGTGCATCTTTGAATTCATGGAATGAGCACCTGCCAGGTTTGTTGTCTATGCCATTTGTGGATGCGGATGCCCAGATATTTGTCATCCGCCTCCCTCGGTAGAATCCCTAGGATTTGGATGACCTTGCTATGCATCGAAGGATGAGTGTGTGTGAAATATAATGTTGATTTCCGTGTGTTGGGTGCTAGGCCCACCTCCCGGTGCAGCTGATTCAACGCCTTCATTAATGCCCTGGCCTGTGACACTATAGCCCTGGTGTAGATCATGGTGTCATCCACGTAATGGGCGGTGAGACATGGGATGCCATGCATATTTAGCCCCTAGACCCCTTCTTCCACATAGTAAGTTTGCAGGAGGTCCATCATCATCAGAAAAAGGAGCGGTGAGAGAGGATCTCCTTGATGAAGCCCGCGTTCGGTCCCGTGAAAGCTCCACAGTTGCCCATCAATATCCAACAAGTACCACCCTCCCTGTTGGATCTACAAGCAGAGATCGACAAAATCCTTATCAAATCCTTTTGCGTGTAACACCATTCTCAGGGCTACCCAACTAATAGAATCGTATGCCTTGGTAATGTTCAACTTGATGCAGAGGCCTGGTAATTTGGCAACCCAAAGGGAGTGCTGAATTTCTTGTAGTAGCAGGACTTGGTCTTGAAGGTGATGGCCCTTCATAAAGGTGGCCTGGTGCTTTCCCACTAGATGTTCCATGAGTGGTCGTAGCCTGGAAACAAGTAGGTGAGAAAATAACCTTAGCAGTGAGTTCTAGACTCTGATGGGGTAGAAATGGCTTGGGGAAGTGGGATTTTTTGTCTTTGGTAGTAGTACCACGTGAGAGCAGTTGATTTATTTTCAGACCTGTCACCATGCCAGCATGCAGTTGAAGGCATCTAGCAAGTTCACCCCTAGAACATCCTCGAATTCACAGAACAATTCAATGGGCCATCCATCTGAGGCTGGGGCCTTGTCTTTCGACATATTTTGTAGTGCGTCTCGAAGCTCCTAATGCAAGAATGGTTGCAGGAGCCAGAAATTATCAACTGGATTTAAAATTTTTTTCACTGGCATGGAAATTGGGTCCATCGGCTGCCATTTCTAGACCTGTTGCCAGTATTACATGAGGTTATCAGTGCCAAAGCGTGGATGCGATTCTCCTTACATGAGACACTGCATCGTTCTTTGATGGGTTCCGCGGTGTGCCTTCGCGGTAGCAAAAAAGAATTTCGTGTGCCAATCCCCTGCCCTTAGCAACTACACATGAGCATGTTGGCACTAGTATTCTTCCTATTCGTGGTGCAGAAGTTGTAGCTCGGCCTATAGGACGAGTTCCTCTCCTATGTGGTTTGCCCCTTGCTCCTGTTGTGTCTGAATATCCTGTAGCTTGGCCTGGAGCTGATTTCAATATCCTTTAAAGTTATATTTTTTGGTAGTGTCGATGTTTTAAATTTGATTTTTGAGGGTCTTTAACCCATTTTTCAAAAATTCGCACGGGTCCACTGAGGTTTTGTATTCCTGCCAGATTTCCTACACGAGTTCTCCCAACCACGGCTTGTGTAGCTAGGTGCGTTCAAATCAAAAGGGATGGAGACACTGGAACACGTCACGTTCCAGCTGGCAGAGGATGGGCTGGTGGTCAGAGGCCATGCGAGCACCTCTGTAGGCTTGGATTTCCCAATTAGTAAGCAACGTCTGACTGACCCACACTCATTCAATCTGAGATTGAACCCTTGCTACGCCATGCCTACGGTTTCTCCAGGTGTACTTGCACCCTTCGATTTCCATGTCAGTTAGATCATTATGATACAACAACGTGAGCATTTCAGGTACCCCTGGGGGCTCCGCCATATTTTTTCCGGTCTTCTCCCAACTATAGAGCCTTTGGTTGAAGTCTCCAATCAGGACCTAGTTGGCCTTGTTGGGAACCAGCCCCACGACCCAAGATAGCTCTTGAAGGTGGTCCTGCCATCCCTGGGCATCGTAAACATTGGTAACCCACACGTCTAGCCCTGGCAGGTGCACCATGATGCACCAGTCAAAAATATCTAGGACGTACGAGTCCACCTTGGTGAGGATCACGAGGCCACCTGCACGCCCTCTGCTAGGCGCTAGGTGGCTATACCACCTCGGCCATTGGAGCACATGAGCTTCCTTCTACTGAAGTTTTTTTTCTTGCAAGCACATAATGTCACACCTCTCATCTCGCATCATATAGTGCAGGGTATGCCTTTTATATGGGGTACCCTGGTCCCTGCAGTTCCAGGAGAGGACCTTCATGGAGATATGGATCGTTGGTAAACCTCCTGGAGCATTGGCTGCACTCCCAAATTAGCGAAAAGCTACATGGCCTTGTGTTGGCAGGCATGGTTGTCTGGTCGTCCTACCTTGGCCGCTGGAAGAGATACCGCCATTCCTTGTTTGTGTAGGATCCTCATCTCTCCGAGAGGGGAGCTGGGCCATGCTGAACCATGGCTGGTGTTAATCCAGTCCGTGATCAGTGGTGGTGACAAACCTCCCTGGGAAGGGCCCTCCACCTCTGACCTAGGGATGCAGGGGGTACCATGGTAGCCTTGCCTCTATTTGGTCCCTACCTGGGTGCACCTCTTCTGGACACCCGCGAAGTCTAGAGCACCAGTCCCTACCAATGCGTGGTAATAGGACTTACTCATCATACTGGGCGTGGCTACCTGACCTGTCTCCAACAGTCCATCCCCGTGAGTGTCCTTCGTGAGTTGTCCCTGTTATCCTCTAGGACCAAGGAGTGGCCGACCATTTGGCTCAAACTAACCTTGGGTTCCCCCAGCCTTGGGGGGCTGCTCCCTGTGAAGTGGATCTCCCTCGCATGCCTAGCCCCACCATTGGGTGCTTGCGGTTTCTTGTTGGCGACACAACCTTTTTTCCCTATAATATGCCACCTGGCTTCTGGTGCGATTGTGTTACAGTCTGGATGGCCTAGGTCACTCCTCATCTGAGAGCCCCTCTCCTGGGGCTGAGCCATCGGTAGGTTTCCAAGCTGAACCCGAATCCTCTCCTCGTCTAGATCTGTGACCAGTACTAGCTCCTTGACCAGCTCTTTTGCTAGGAGAGGTCACCATACGCAAAACCTTGTGAAACCCAGGTGTTCCATAATGATGGTGGAGTGATCAAACTTGATGAACTCACCAAATAGCTCTACCAACGATCGCAGAAACTCTATCGACCAGTATACAAGGGGAAGGCCATACAGCCATACCCAAACTGCGCTCGCCAAAACAGAGTTGGGTCCCGGTGAGCTCCCGGGTGCCAAGGCACTAGCGCTACTCTGCGCGCCCCATAGAACCAAGGTCCCCCCACTAGTATTTGCTCTCGTTCCTCTAGAGAGGCAAAGCAGAATAGGAGGCAGTTGTTTGCGAGGTAGGTAACCATCACCATGTCTAACCCCCATGTATTCTGGGCCCAGCGCCAGATCAGATTGATGCATGGTCGTGCCCCTTTAGACACAAATTTTCCTATCAGGTTGCATTCCAATCTTGCCAGCGTGTCTACATCGGGGCTTCTGACTTTGATCCTCAGTGTTGATCCTTCTCTGCAGCATTCCCTGAAGTCTCTTTCTATCTGCCTCTCCACCGATGTGTCCATGTCTACCAGTTCGGCCGTCCGGCTCGCTGCCATTCCTTGAACCATCCCACTTGCCTCTACTCCTGTCACCTTCGCTCCTGTCTCCGCTTCAATTGTCTACTAGTCCCAAAGCGAGGCTTTTGTTAAGAACTAACCATGAGTGACTTATTAAGGGTCACGAGGTTAATCTAATGATAGTAGTGAGGTTATTTGAAGAGCTATTAATGAGTTTCTTTAGCAGTGAGGATAACCAAGACCTTGCCTTTGGAGATGCCTAGTTAAGATATGCATTCTTTGGATTTTTTTGGACAATTTGTGATATTTTTGGACATTGAAATAATCTAAAGGATAATCCAATGTTAGTAGTGAGGTTATTCCAAGACCTGATGGTTCTTGTTTGTAGTGAGGATATCCCAAACCTAGCCTTCGGAGATGCCTGGATAAAATATACATTCTTTGGATTTTTGAATCTCTTTTTGGATTTCTTTTAGATTTTTGGACTTCTTTGGAATTTTAGATTTCTTTGAAAATTTTGGAAAAGTTGTGGCAAACCTGCACTTGAAACATTTTTGAATATTTTATTGGAGACCTTGTCTAGCCCATAGCTTGAGACTTTTTTCCTAGAACCTTTATGCTCCATGAAGAGGAAAATACGATAACCTTTCTTATTTGAGGGGTTCTTACTCCTTTTGCATTTTGATGCAGAGAGCTCCAAATAGGTAGGGAAACTTCAAAAGACAAATACGAAATGAAAGTTGGATCAATTCTATACAACATGGTCTTTCTAAACTTCAAAAATAATTTTTGTATATTTTTTATTTTTATAAAAATAAAATCCTTGTACACTTTTGGGTTATTTGAGGCATGTACCTATTTTTGTGAATACATAGTTAAATATGATAGATATAATTTTTTTTCTTGTGCCATTAGGATCATGAGATTGCAAGGAACATTTTTCATTTTGGCATGTGCCCTATGTTTGGAAAATTTTAATATTTTTTATTTTATATTAATATTTTATTATTGAATTTAGTAAATTTTAAATGTGAATAAATTTATTTTTAGATGTCTATTCAAGATGAAACAAGTATCATTGGGATCATTATTTTGCATGCTATTTTATGATG
>MNCI01014222.1:47343-58515 GCA_015680685.1 Gnetum montanum
TTTACTTTTACTACTATTGTAACTTAGTCATAGGTTTTTTGTATATATTATAATTAAATGTTGAAATCCAATTATCCCTTCAAGTTTTTATTTCTCTCAATTATTATACCTTTACAAGTATTTGGCTACATATATTTTATTCTTTACTATGAATATGTGAATATATAATACTCTAGTCATGAAACATTTTGGACCCTAACCCTACCTAGGCCATACACTTTTTCACTTTTTATTAATAAACTAGAATTCAAAGTTTATTTTTAATTATAAGTAAATATTATATAAATGAATTTTGTTAACAAAATACCTTTGGATGATATCTTACCTAGAGTTTGACATTACATAAATTGTATTCAAATGAAAGTATTAAAATTTTTTGTACAGCATAAAAGTGTATAGTTAAAGTTGACTATTAAGGAAACTCCTTGAGATTTTTGTCTTGGTTTATGCACAACTTAGGACCTTATACTTAGTTTCTTACTAAGTTCTAAAAGTAAAGGAATAAGGAGTTTGAAAATAAAATGTTAAAGACAATGTTGCATTGATAATATATCTTGCTAGTTAGTATATGTTTTTTTTGTTTTTGAAATTTGAAAAATCACTAAGAGTTTCAGTTACACTTTAGCTTTATTTAGGTGAAAAGAACTATTTAAAATATATCGAAAATGGTCTATATAATTATGGTTTGCCTTTTTCTTGCTTTAATTATGATTGAATCGCTTTTAGAACTAGCTTATTACTATATAAAATCGCAAACTTAAATTTTAATTCCTTTATAGAATGTATTGCTTGACCTTTTATATTATTGTTAAAGCTATCAAACTATTAGTTTTTCGTATTTCCTAACTCTTAAGCAATAGGATTATTACTGTATCAAACATACAATGTCTCCTGCCTTAAAACATGCATGTTGAAAGAAAATTATTGAAAATTAAGTATACTTTTATAGCTAATACTTGTTAAAAAGTAGGCTAACCAATTCATCAATTACTCAATGATATAGTTTTATTCTAGGTTATATTGAGTGAGTGATGCCAAAAAGTTACAACAAATCCCTTCCTTTTTTGAAAATATTTTTATATAAGTCTAAAAAAATTACTAAAATTTAGGTGAACTTATAGAGCCCATATTTGTTATGAAGTTAACCCACCACTTTAATCATCATTCAATTAGCTTATTTTTGTATTAAATTTGCCTTTACTATTATATCGGTGGGTGAGACGTTTCAAGTCTTAATAAATAAAAAGTATTTGAAGTTTTTTTAACCAAAAAAATTATAAAAAAAATATTACTTAAGTGCAAAGATACTTAATACAATACAAACTTTATTATTATCTTAAACAAGGTATGGCAGGTATAATCAACCCGTCTCACATAGCAGACTTAACTTTGCGATACGACATTCATAGGATAGTGTATGATATACTTTAGTAGTATACCAGGTACGACCAACCAAGTTTCACACAATATAGTAACAAGACACTCATATAGAACATATTAAAAGACAGTCACGGAAAGGTAAGCCAAACCTAACTTTGCAACATGTTATAACATAATAAAGACACTAAGAACACCAAACTGAAACTTAGTCCTGGCAAACAAGGTAAAAGACACTACGACAGCAACGATGAGGCACGCCAAACTACTCCTCAAACTGAAAGAGGAAATAAGCATCGGTGCTGATCTGGTCACAGTAAAGGCAGGGATGCTGGCTGGGAAAGCCCTTGTTGGCCACCGTAATTTTTGCCTCGCGAATCAACTCTCTGTTAGTTATGCGTGTCGGGTGCTTATCCAGCACCAGCTTCAAAGCATAGGTGAATGCTCCATAAACGTTGCCATCTGTTCCATACTCATATGCTAACTCGTCCTTGTCACACGCACTTAGCAGGATGCCAATGCGCCCAGCCGCAGGCGGCTTTAAAATCATATACCAAAAATAAAATTATTCTCCTATTATTATACACTTGTACATTCCTATAAGGAACTCTTGTATTCGTTAAATTTCAAATTATATTATATAGATTATATGTGTTTTTTATTTCTTAAAGAAAGCATTTGGTTGATGTTACCTAATTACTGAAATAATAGTAATAAAAACTTATTCCCTATAACTACGTGATTCTGAAATCTTGAATGTATATTTACATTAACTATCCAAAAACAATAAAATATTTAGATTTACTATTTACGAATGTGTGTGTTTAATGTAATATTTATTTTTTAAAAAAATGGACTCAGAATAGTCTCCGGCCAGGATTACCAACCAAATTCACTTGTTTAACATGTACCTGTTGCTGAGGAGTTGGTTGCTGCGGTTTGTCCATCAACTGTCCGCTGTAAGATGCGTCTACTACCATGGTGAATGAAGCGTCATATGGTAGTTTGGGCAGCACCTCATGAGTAAAATACTGGTCTGCAATCATAGCACCATAACCGAAAATTTTAGATTATGGTTACATAAGGGAGAATTTTGCTACTTATTCTAAACCTGTACCAGAAAAAGAAAGGCATAAACCATGAAATCACCAAAACGGATTTGCATACCCGTAATGGAGCATCGGTAACAACTATTTCACTGGGTATCCGTAATACATGATAATGGAACATCAAAGTAAGGGAAAAGGGGGGAAAAGTGAAAAACAATATGAGAGGGTGTGCAGTAAAGAATACCATTTATAAGTTGAAAGTCGGAAGTAACTATGCACTGATTTACTTGGTTGTTGCTGACCCTACTGGTGGTACCACCGCCGCTGAAATAGAAAAAAATCACATCTCTGTTGCCGGCCGTGGCGATACAGTGAGCGATGGCATTTGTGATGATTTCGTGAGTGGGCTGCTGACCACCGGCATGTTCCTTCAGAACTGTGATGTTTTCTTCTTTGAAATAGAAGCGATTCACTAACGTCTGGAACATCCAGTCTACGTTTTTGCTGGAACCGTGCATTACGCCTTTGTAGGTACAACCCACCAAGACAGCATGACGCTTGCGGTTCACCATTCTTTTCTCTCTCTTTGTTTGTTTTCCTCGTTGATGGTGTAATGCCTACGCCCTTGGTTATATAACACTGAACTATTCGTGTTGGATTGGGTAATTTCCAATGAAATTTTATCTGCACATATTCATTGAAATGGTTCCCTTGCCTGGTATTCTTGCCTTGTTCTTAAAATCTTACCTATCTTTTCCTGTTCTCAATCTTAGCAGAAACGTCATTTCATTGTTAAGTGGCCAGTACGGAATCAAGATTCATGGCAGCGGCATGACACCGATCATAGGAAACAAGGGAGTATGAATGAATAAAGAAACACACGGAAATCACGAAAGGGCTACTTTGGTAACCGAAGGCTGAAGGGCCGAGTTTGGGGCATGACACAGATCACAGGAAACAAGAGAGTATCAATGAACAAACAAACACACGGAAATAACTAAAGGGCTACTTTGGTAACCAAAGGCCGAAGGGCCAAGTTTGGGTCATACGGAAATCAAGTTTGGGACTGGGTGTCCGAGGAAAACATTGCATTTGCATTGGTTGGTCTTTGGGAGCGTCAAAGGTTCCGCACTAACTCCCACATTCACGCGTGTCTATTGGTCATTGCTGGTTTTCTCATATCTCTGTTGAAAACAGAAAAAGCAAAACGGGGTCATCGTCATGGGTCATGAGTTATGAACATGATGACGGATGGATGTCTATTCAACTTTTTTAAAAAATCTGTTTGCTTATGAGCCAACGAAGCGCACCAGCTCATGCCACTCTGTTTTTACCCCTTGATCATGACTAGTGCTCATTTCCCTCCCAAAGGTTTTCGATACTTGTAGGGGAGGTGAATTATTGGGTGGTGCTTAGTTTAGTTAAGTTGTGTCTTTTTATAATGTAGTCGTCTTCAACATGGCCCTATAGCACTACTCACAGGTTGTTGTTGAACAAAAGTATCAGTAGACATGATTTGTTATAAATTTGGTTGAGGCTTAATTTCATTCTTAGAAAGACTGGATTGAGCAACAAAAGAGTTTTATTTTATTGCTGTCATTTTGGTTGATGGAGAAATTATATATTTGGCCAGATTATGGCTCTTGAGTAAGGAAATGGATTTTATGCCCTCTATACCTTTGCAAATCTTATTGCTTCAATTTAACGGTGATATTGCAATCTTTAAGCATTAACAATATTTTGGATTTACTTTGTGCTTGTTCTATATCCTACAATGTTTTTTTATGATATATGAGATTTAATTTTTTAAAATAACTAATATATTTGAATTTTCTCTATCATGTTCCCGGCCACGAACCCTTCCCAGTTTTTCTTGAGGCACACATGCCCAAACACATTCAGAATCACAAATTCTCAATTGCTCGTTTCCATGAATCAATTTTTTTGATGCATAGATTATTTCCTACAATGTAGACAGCGTGTGTTTTTCCCTGCATGTACCATGGAGCGGTTCCTTTCACAAGGTTTTTAATGATAATATGTTCTAGTGGTGTAAGTGTTAATAATTTTTACAGTGGTTTTTAAATTGCTAATTTATGCCAAAGGTTGAAATTTAAAATGATATATTTAATTTTTGACTTAAATAAAAACGGATGATGCGGATATAACTTTTCCTTTTCTAATTTTTTTAAACTCAAACTAGTTTTTCATTCCATTTTTTTATTGGATTTCTTTTAACTTTTCACCATTTTTCCATCTGGTTTACGGGGCACTTGGCTGGGACAAGCAAGTTTGCTGTAGGAAATTCCAATGCAAGTCAACTGACGTAGGAGAAACTGAGAGAGAACCGACAATATTAGCCGTGATATTCATTCATCATGCTCATTACATGCATACTGCAGACATAGCCACCAATTATAGATTGTAAAGTTAAAATCTTGGAAAGTTCTAGATGCCCAGCCAAGGATTGAAAACGTGAGCTAAGGATGGCCAGAAGTTTGAAATCGTGGACAACCTTACATTGACAATGTGAGTCAATGCAACCTTAGTTGGGCATAAGCTATGCTATTTTGGCTGATCCTTGGTTTTGGTTAAATGGTCATGTCATTGCTTCAACCTTAGTTATGGATAAGATATGTTATGCTGGCTGATTCTTGATTCTAGTTAGATGGTCATGTCATTGCTCCAACCTTAATTATGGATAATTATGGATAACATATGCTATTTTGGCTGCTTCTTTGTTCTTGTTAAATGGTCACATCATTGCTCCAGGAAATAATTATTATATACTTATATTTCTTTTGCTTTCCTAGCCCCTTGGGTTAGAATTACATAGGCAAACTATCTACAATTGCGTTTTCTATTTGTAAACTTCTAAAAACTTTAGAATATTATTTACATTAGATATTAAAATTTGGACTTCATTTCCAAATGATCACTATAGTTATGTATAAATATCACTATATTTAGGGCAGGTTGCACCTTCTTAGCATTACCAAGTTTAACAAGCAAAAAACAAAATCGGTTTGGCATGAATGACTTCAATATTAAATTATGCATCACATCATTTAGATGTGAAGCAAAACTTTGATTACCAAGTAGGTAACCAAAATTTCAATGAACACATATCAAGTAAGCAATGACTCATATATATATCATTAAGAAAAACAAAATTAGGCATCTTATATGATGAATTGTCTTCATTGTCTTAACTTCTAGTTGTGGCTGTTGTGCCACCTTATGCATATTTAATGATCATCATTAGTTATGCTTACGTGTCCCTGGGTCCTGTGGTAGGGAGTGGTGGAACCCAAGAATATTGATTAAATAAACTGAAAAATAATTTTAATTCCTTTGTAGTAGACAGACTAGTAATAAGTAGTTTCAATATCAAGTGAGAGGTTCAAGATTCAATGTGAGTGCCCAAAACATGAATTTGAGTTAATTGTATGAAGTCTTATTTAAGTGGAATATACATGGACACTGATGAGTCATGAAATTGCTGATAATTGCAATAATGCACCCACGATAATGCACCCGCGATATCTCATGGGCTGCAATATCGCATACACGATATCGTGTCCTTCCCACCGCCAGTTCTATAAATAAGAGGTAGCTCTCCCTTGTTTCTCACCATAGTTTTAGATTGTAGCTAGACTCTGGCAGTTTGATCCCCCTAGAGTTAGAATATTTTCCAGTGTATGCCCGCAGTGTGATGAATGTAATTGTACGGCATCCTTTATTCAAGTGTGACGTACTTGGACACGCACATGACCTGCAACAAAGATCGAGATTACTTCATCATTGCAGCATTCACTTTGTTTACTTATTTATTTTTTTATTTACTGCTTTCATAGTTAATGCTCTCTCACCCTTAAACTCATGTTAGAATACATAATGAGTACGACTTGATTACAAGCATTTAAGTGTGACTACTTGGTAACCCAGTAGCGTATCTAGGATCTGCGCTTGGTAATCCCAGTGGTAGTCGTGCATGAAGTCCCAAATGTGTATGGATAATCAAAGAATGGAAGCTCATCGCACTTAGGTTAGATTAGATTCTTTTACCCTTTCTCTCTTAGCTTAGATAATATTACTTTCCATTACCTTCAGGAGTAGCATTAGATTAGAAAACCCATCACACACCTCACTTTGGACTAAACCATATGTGACAAATATAATACTAGTCTAGGTGGGAAGACACCGAACTACGACCTAAGGTTAACTATCTAGGTGCCACAACTAGTCCGCCTGCGGAGTTTGACCAGATCATGCATGAACACACTTGTATTCGTATGGTTGAGTGTAGGGGGTACCTCGCCACTCATCATTGGCACCATTGTTAGGGATGGTGCTAGTTATCTAAATTAGTTATATCATACAAGGTTGTTGTAAAGGACTAATCAATATATCTTTTAGAAAAAATATATAATTATAAAAAGTCACATGTAAATTCACACACAACTTCACAACCATGGCTCTCCTACAAGATTATAACAATGCCACACTTAGTAAGGAAATTCATTGGAGCACCGATGAATTATATGATAATGAAGATTGGAGTACTCAACTTATGCAAGAGTCCCCTACGTTTATGAACACCCCAACGATATTCAAAGACTCTCGTCATCCAACTCTGACACCTCTAGTAAGGATGAGACATCCCATAGAACGAGGAGGCCCGAAAGGCCTGGGACCTTCTCAATAACTAAAAAGAACTTACTTGGGGATGATTGGAAGACTTACAAAATTCATAACAAGTTTTACAGTTCCTTCTCTTCCTCTACTCCTTCAACATCAGATTGTGACATGGATGACTATCTTTCAAGGGATCAGCGTAGAACTAAAAATCAAGCTCACAAAGAAAATCAAGAATGCCAACATAAACAAAGGCAACACCATCCCAACTTATAAACTCACAACCTACTTAGTGATGATGAACCCCTGCTGGCCACTAAGAGCCTAACGCCAATACAAGAGGCTATTCGAATCTCCCGTAGGCATCGTAAAGAGAGATGTCTACCTAGGCTCGATTTAAATCACTTCCCTACTTTTTCAAGAGGCTATGACTTAGATCTGCATCAACATTTACAAGCCTTCTGTGATGCCTGTACGTGGAAGAACATTGATATTGGGTGGAAAAAACTTAAGCTCTTTCCCATGACACTTGTTGGCCAAGCAAAAGTATGGTATCGATCATTAAAACCAAATTCGATATGACACTGGTCAACAATGGTAGAAGTCTATAATGAAAAATATCAAACCTACGCAAGAGTGTCAGTCTTCAGGAAACAAATCCAAGGATGGAAACAATCACAACATGAACCCTTGGACATGGCCTTAGAAAGATATTACAGACTATTAAACAACTTTCTAGGCCATGGGTTTTTCAAGGAAAGGCTAATGTACCATATCATTGATGGGCTTCGTGATGCAACAAGAGAGACCTTAGGAATGTATGCCCAAGGTCAACTATATGAACTACAAACTCATCAAATCCAAGAGCTTCTTAAGCAGGTAGCAAAAGAAGAAGGAGATATGGCTAGATGGGAGAGTGTTGAAAAACATCAATGGGACCAAAATCTTAACTTAACAAAGGTCCATGATCATAAAAAGGAGAAATCAACAAATCTAAAGGTGGAAACATTATCTTTGCCAACACAACAAACATTAGAAGAAGTCGAGGAAAAGATCAATAAGATGTTGGAATGGACGTATCAAAAGTGTGGAGAATTTATCAACGTTATTGGAGATAGAGTTTTGACAACCCAAGAAGCAGGACAAAATAATAGACAATCGAAAAGAAGGGATAAAGAAAATAAGAGCTCAACTGCTAATCATACGTATGAACGTAACATATTCCTGTACGATCATCGCAAGGGCCAATGCCCAGTATTGTTACATTTACATGAGCATTGAGAAAACATGTTACATCCAAAGTTTGTATAGAGATGTTGTGTTCGATCATAGTGGCCACAATCCTAGTCATGGGGGAGACCACCACTAGACTGGAGACACCCTTCATATCATCCGGATCCAAATGATTATCATGTTCAACATCCTATTTCTCCAGCTGGGCCAACATACTCTATCTCACCATAGTACTATTTATGAGTGGCGAGATACCCCTACACTCAACCATACGAATACAAGCGTTTTCATGCATGATCCAGTCGAACTCCGTAGATGGACTAGTTGTGGCACCTAGACAGTTATCCTTAGGTCGCAGTTCGCTGTCTTCCCACTTGGACTAGTATTTATCATATGTCATGTATGGTTTAGTCCAGAGTGAGGTGTATGATGTGTTCCTAATTCTATGCTACTCCTGAGACAATGGAAAATAATATTAACTAAACTAAGCTAAGAGGGAAAGGGTAAGAAAGTATAATCTAGCCTAAGTGCGACGAGCAACCAATTCCTTGATCAACTGTACACATCTTGGACCTCGTGCATGACTACCACTGGGACTACCAAACGCAGGTCCTAGGTACGCCACTGGGATTACCAAGCCCAAATACGCCATTGGGATTACCAAGCGCAGATCCTGGCTACGCCACTGGGCTACCAAGTAGTCACACTTAAATGCTCGTAACCAAGTCGTACTCGTTCCGCTTCTAGGAGTTTAAGGGTGAGAGAGAGAAAACAGTAAATAAAATTAAATAAATAATAGATAAATAAATAACAAAGAAAATGTTGCAATGATGAAGTAATCTTGATCTTTATTTCCGGTCATGTGCATGTCCAAGTGTTGGCACATTTGGCCATTCCATGGAACAATGAGACTCTTGATTTGAAAACTAAAACTCATGGGTTCGATTTTGTTTCACCCACATCCATACCTACCCGCAAACACAGAGCCTGAGTCTGACCTTGAGCCTGCACCTGCCTTTGCCTTTTTGCAAAGGCATGACTAGCAATTGCTCCTTTTCATGGGTAGCAATTTGATGGCGGTATCAACATTATCGGCATCATCTATTTTGCATGCTACAGCTGTTGAATTATTTTGGGGGCGCAATCAGATTCTGAACCAGGGTTATTATCTGAGAACAAGATGTAGCAGTTCTACTACATTAACAGGAAGAAGAAAAAGAATTTGTTATAGGAGTAGGCGTGTTCCTGAGCAGAGGTTACTGTGTTGCTACACTAGCAATTCCCATGACGAATTAAGCTTTGACCATGGTAAGGGGTAGTGCTATTGTTCCGAATAGCATAGCTACGTTGAGTTCATCATGTTTAGACTGTGCGGATGGCTCAAATCGAAATAGATGGTATTATTTCTTGAAAAACCTGAACTGCAGCAGAATTCAAGTAAAGACGAAGCCCTAGTTTTGGATTTGGATTCTCAGTAGCGATGGTATCTCAGGCACCTTAGACACCCGCGAATGACAAGGAAAGTGCCAGATGCCCTGCTGTGATGCATCCCGGTAGTGATTTCTTTGAAGATCACACGCACACAGAGCTTTTGCAGATGCATATGCACAACTTTGAATATTCAAATTTCTGCATTGTAAATAATGAGAACTGAATCCACATAGCAAAGTATTTTTGTACAAGTTGAAATCCTTACTGTGACACAGTAATTACAGGCGCTTCAACAAGCAAAAAGGAGAATGAACACCAACAACAATGGGTCATTACATAAATCCCTGGCACAATAACAAAAACCAAAGCTTACTCTCTCTGTTAACCCTAATTGTGATTTCAAGCTTCACTAGTGTGGTGCATAGCACCTCTTTTTCTTTAGATTTCCTTCCGCGGAAAGTGCCTCTCTTCTCCATTTCTGCTCCAGCGATGAAATCGCGTTGTGAAGGGTTCGATTCGGCACAAGATCGTCTGCCAAAACATTCTTCTCTCCGCAAATGCACGCATGCTTGGACGAAACCAATCCTCATATGCATCCATCGCAGAAACTACAGAAGCAGCATTTCCTGGTGATAACGGCATCCCTGATCACATGGCCGCATAGATGGCACAAAAATTTACAGCTGCTAAATGCCCTGCTAAGAGCTTTTACAAACGCGTGCCGCGAGGAACTCAAATTTGCACCGAGGAATGCGATGTCATTTTATAGTCGTCTAAAAAAGCTTTCAAGTCTGGCATCTTTCGAGGCCGAGAACCCTAGTTCCGGCGTTGTGCGATCGCTTACATTCGACGATGAAGAAGGAAGTGAAATCAGGCATGGTGTGGATGAGACAAGTTCAGGTGGAGTGGAGCATAAGCTGCGGAGATGGGCTATGCATAGGAAAAGCTATCGGGCAATTAGTTTAACTTTGGAAAATTATATTTTCTTTGTAAAAGTATATTTTCTTTCATCGGCCATTCCCTAAATCAATTCGTTTGAATATAATTTGGTATTTTGGTATTCAAATATTGGATACCTCTATATAAAAATATATTCAAAGAAAAAATTCATGAGATATTTACCTAATGTCATATATGGACTGGACACTTGTCAGCTACAACCTTTTTATCTCTTTGGTGGTTGAAACCACCCAAAACTGTTGTAACTTACCTAACTTGTTGGGCAAGGAACCTCCTAACTTGTTGGGCAAGTAATCTCCTAATTGGTTGGCCAAGTTACTTGGAAGAGAAGTTAGGTGAGATATTTTTAAATATGTAACTTCCCTACCTACCTTTGAACCATATAAAAAGGCTTCAGGGGTCAAGGAGGAAGGGCTGATATATCATCACACTTGGGGTCTCATACATCACACTTTGAAGGCTACTAGTTAGCACTTGGGCTCTC
>MNCI01014222.1:66812-88849 GCA_015680685.1 Gnetum montanum
CAGGCCGAATAGCGCATAAATTTTTTGAAATTCATCATTGCCCGAAGGACATCTTTAAGGGTAATTAGTTCTAAAATTAAGAATAAAATGTGTTAAAAATAATTTCATCCCCTTAGCTATACCAAAAAATTAAATTTGGAAACCACCTAAGCAAAGAGGACTCAACACTATAATCTTTCAGGGACATGTTCTTCCAATAATTAACATGACACAAAAATAAAGTAAATCTATTAAGGCAAGCAGTAAGGTATAACCTAACTTTGGTAACAACCTTACTAATGATTGGCCCTATGTGATTACAGATGGTTCCGAAATGCAGACAACAAGAAGGTCCTGATCAAGGTGTGATAAAATGACCTAGAAGAGGTGAAGGACAAGTTCCTNCTCAAGGTGTGATAAAATGACCTAGAAGAGGTGAAGGACAAGTTCCTACCAAACAACATGTAGAGTAGGAGGAACAATCATTTACTATCCACCAAGAAGGCCCTGCTACTATACAATCAAGGCCTACCCTCTCTAAAAGTGATGCCTGGTACTTAGGGGAAACGTACCAGTTTTGGCACAATAAAGAAAAACGAACCACGGTTAAAAATTGTGGTGTGACTGTTGACTTCTCTGTTCAAGCCATGTTGGAAGTATTAAACCTTCTGAATATAGGGCCAAAAGTTGCTCAGAACTAGCTAGACACTTTTAGTACTGAGCAACTTAGTAAACTGTTGACAGAGAATAAAAGGGTGGCAAAAGAAAAAGAGAAGGTTGACTGGGATGCCTCTATGGCACAAGCGCAAACTTACACGTGTGCCAAGGCATTCAAGGACTTACAAGAGGAGAAACTCCATGCCATACTTCAACACCATCAAATCCCAAGACCTGGAGCACAAGAAAAGGGAAAGACACCTATGTAGAAGCCACTGCCACCAGGAACTACATGAGTTCCACCATTTTGTAATCATAGGATATTATTTTGTGTTGTGTCTCAATTTTGTCCTGACTCCACACTGCAGCATCATCCGACTTTTCCACCTAATAATCCCATACCTATCTACTGTGTAATCATTGTAACTCAAGGATGGGTTTTTATTCAGTTGTGAGGGTATGATGAGTTATGAAATTATTGATAGCTGTGATAAGACACCCATGATAACACACCCGCGATATCTCATGGGTTGCAATATTGCATACGCAATATCATGTCCTTCTGGTTGCCAATTCTATAAATAAGAGGCGACTCTCCCTTGTTTCTCACCATAGTTTTAGATTGTAGCTAGACTCTGGCAGTTTGATCCCTCCAGAGTTAGAATATTTTCCAGTGTATGCCTGTAGTGTGGTGAATGTAATTGTACGGCATCCTTTATTCAAGTGTGACATACTTGGACACGCACATGATCGATAATAAAGATCGAGATTACTTCATCATTGCAACATTCACTTTATTTATTTATTTATTTTATTATTTACTACTTTCCTAGTTAATACTCTCTCACCCTTAAACTCACGTTAGAATGCAGAATGAGTACGACTTGATTACGAGCATTTAAGTGTGACTACTTGGTAACCCAGTAGCGTATCTGGGATTTGTGCTTGGTAATCCTAGAGGTAGTCATGCACGAAGTCCAAGATGTGTACGGATAATCAAGGAATGGATGCTCAGCGCACTTAGGTTAGATTAGATTCTTTTACTCTTTCTCTCTTAGCTTAGATAATATTAATTTCCATTGCCTTTAGGAGTAGCATTGGATTAGAAAACCCATCACACACCTCACTCTGAACTAAACCATATGTGACAAATATAATACTAGTCTAGGTGGGAAGATAGTGAACTATGACCTAAGGTTAACTATCTAGGTGCCACAAGTAGTCCATCTGTGGAGTTCAATTGGATCGCACATGAAAACGCTTGTACTCATATGGTTGAGTGTAGGGGTACCTCGCCACTCATTAGACACTATCCATGAATGTCAATAAGATTGAGATTAGTTTCCATTCATTACAATATTTTGACACAGCTTAATATTTCCTTAATTACAATTTAATTTTCCTTGTTCATTTACTCTGTGTACACATAGTTAATCATTTATATCAACATGAATGATGATTTCGTAGAATGAGTATCACCAACTTTGACTATAAACTTGTTAATGTTTGGTAATCATAGTAGTGTGTCACTTGGTACACTTAGTAGTAAATACTTGGTAACCCATTAATGCTAGAGTTAGTTTAGGTTGTGTATGACAAGTTAGGAACAAATGCTTATTGCATAGGTTAGATTATATTTACTTTCTCAACTTAGGCTAATTTAGATCTAATTTTAATATTTTAATAATATTTTGATCATGGCCAAAACAACATCAAGATCATATGTTTCAATTACAATTAACCATATGAACTAAGGCCGACATAGATTTAATTGGAAAGATAATAACCTATGATCTGACACTTAACTCTCTAGGTTGGCATGCTACTCTAGTCCATGGATTACGATTAGGTCATTTACATATACTTGTGATTTGTATTTTTGGTCATGGGATATATTTTGCTACTCATTAGCATTTTAAAATTTTTTGGTTTTCACTGCCAACTAAGCAAACCTATTTACACTATATAAGAATTTGACTTTTCTTTAGGTTTTAATTTTCAAAATAATTTTTAAAGTAGCAAAAAATTTCATAAAATTCCATTCAAAAAATTCAACAAAAAAAAAAGTAAAAACTTGATTTAGATAGAATTTCATTATTTTTCGATTCAAAAGAATAAACATTTGATAGAATTTTGACTGAATAATAAAATAATATAATAATAGCAGAGAAAGTCGAGTAGCAAGAAGGAAGAGTGCAAAATTAACAACAAACTAGTGTAACATCATGGAAAGAAATATTAAATAAGCCTTTTTATAGAGTTAATATGGTATTTGAAAAACTTCTTCTTTAACATCTTCTTTTTACTAAAACACTCTTAATCTTCTCTATTTTTGTTCCAAACCCACATGCATGAAGCCTTTTATGAGTAAAAATGAAATGCAATGAATGGCTAAAAAACCTATTTATAAGATGGAATGGATGCATGCAATGTGACACATCACTTGGGTACATTCAAAAATGCATGGAAGTCCTTTCTTGCAATTGCATACGTTTTTGGTTTGGTTTAGAGATGAGACTTGAAATTAGCCTTTTCAATGGATGTGAAAAATGATGATGATGGGATCTTTCCCTTGAGTTTGGCATGTTTGGGAACTATTTTGATGAGTTTAAGAGTTTTGGGAGCTATGGGAACTTGTTTGGAGGTGTTTGAATGTTCTAGACCTCAAAACAAGAATCTTTGTATTTTACCTTAGTAGGGAGAATGTCCTAGATTTAGATGAGATGTCCCAAATGCATTCAGGACATTCAACTATACTTCAAAGATCCCATCTGAGATGTCCCACATGATTTGAGGATATCCTAGCTATTAACAACCATTTTCGAGTGAGACATCCTATTCTCCTCCAAGACATCCTAGATGGACATAAGATAATTTCCTAGGAATTTTTAAAGATTTAAATTTTGAATTTAAATAGGAAAGATGATGAGATAGGAGGAAGGATATAAATAGACCTCTTGGACCTTCATTTTGGTCAAGAGAGAGTCTAGGGAGTTGAGAGAAGAGTAGAAGAAGAGATAAAGTCTTGGCAAGGTGTATTAATGATCATCCTTGTGTGTGTGTGATTGCTTTGTTTGAGTGTGTGAGAGCTTTATTAAATCTCTTATTTTTCCTTGGGAATTTATGCTTCCTTTCATATGTAAATTCACCATTTGAGAAAGAATAAAGCTTTTATATTCCTTTTCATGTTCAAATTTTTTGTTTTGTGACTTTGAGAGAGCTTGGATTATGGAATCCATGGGACCTCGTCATTAGATTGGTATCATCGCTACTTGAAATTGAAGAAAATTACATTCAAAATTAGTTACATAATTTAGTTACATAGTAGTCAAACTCTTGTAGTTTGAGTTTGTGGCTTGCTAAATAGTAAACAAGTGCTTGCACCATGGAATTAACTTAGTTTTTTGGAATCTTATTCAAGTAAAGTGTACCTAGATATAATTTATGAATAATAATTAGATTGAAATTAATTTTCTTTCATTATAACATTTTTAATTAACATAGATTTATATTTATTTCAAGTAATTTCCTTTATTATTTTACCAATTTCCTTAGCATAATATTTATGTTTCATTGTGTGATAATCATTGGCAAAATGAATATGATTTAACTTTAAGCATTAACAGGTATTGGCTTGGTAATCCCAACAGTTAATGTTCATTACTAAGATGTAATGATAAGTTCGAGAATGATATTCATTGATGAAACATTTCTTAGTTATAAGTGACATTGTAGCTATGATATTTTATCTTCACCTATAATATCATTTATATGATGTATTTGTATTTGGTCATGTCTATAAATACCAACCATCCATCATACCAAAGAATGACATCCTTACCAAAACTCTTGCAGTTTATTTTCTTGAAGTTATAGTTAGTTGGAAGTGCTTGTAGTATGATCTTAAGTGATTGTACAACATCTTTATTTGAGTGAACTATACTTGAACATGCTTCATGAATGACAATAAATATCTAAATTATTTATGATCATTGCAATATCTCATATAGCTTAGCTTTATTTTCCATATGTAATTTACATTTCACTTTTCATTTATATTTTTGATGTATATTAGTATTTAGCAGCATAAATATGACTAATATCAAACATTAAGTATAATTATTAGACAATGCAATGGCAATATCATTTGGTTCATCCACTAATGATTTACTTAATAATTCTATTCACAATTATATAAGTTTAGGAGTAAATAAAAAATTAGGAGTAGATGCTTATTACCATTAGGCTAGATTATAAATACTTTCCATTATCTTTTAGTTAATTAAAATTGTTATTTATTTTATAATATTTTATTCTTACTACCTTAGAGCCAAACAACATTAATACATCTTATACATTACTATGAGTTTAATCATACACTTTGATTATCACTTTCTCTAGTAAGAAGAGAATGATCAATGATCCTTATATTAACTAGCTAGAGCTCATATTATCCTATCCATGGATTATAATTTAGTCATGCATGTACTCTTGTATGACTTCTATTATTAGGTGTTGGAAACTCTCACTGCTCATCAGTAGCATTGTTATTCGGGATGATGTCAATATTCTAATTAGTTGATATTATACAAATTCATTGTATTAGCATTTAATGAATCATATTTCAAAATGCATAACATTTTTCAAACATTCACATAGGTCATAATTAATTAAACATGGCTTTGACACACAAAGTCACTTATGCACTTACTATGAGATCAATGAAATTAATGAGAAAGCTTCTAGTAAAGAAAATTGGAATGGGCCAATGTCAAAAAGAATATAATGCTCATACTAATTCATATTATCTAGAGTTTACCTCCATTTTTTTATTAAGATGAATAATCTCAATGGAAATATTTACATGGTAATATTATATTACCGCTAAACCAATCAACACAATCCATGCTCCAAACTACACTACTAAGATCTAGTCTTGGTCATGTACATGGAGGTTATCAAGTCACTAAAAACATGAGTACTTTATTAGCCAACTAAATTCCAAGCTAGAAGAGACACCATTAGGAAGATAAGTATGAATAAGAGAAGGATAAATGTGCATCCTAGATTATAATCCCATTGGAAAAGAGAGATCTAGAATATCAAATTAAAAGATATCATCATCATTCATTCAATTTATGAGCACATGTCTTATATATTGAAAAGCCTTTACAATAGAAATTATGTTTAGCCATAGCAAAAAATTCTACAAGGAATGGGATAGACCCTAGAATAAGAAAGGATCTAAGGCCTAGAATTTCCAATAGATTTAGAAAGGAAGAATCAAGGGATCATAAAAGAAGAACAAGTTTACATCACTCCCCAAGTCCTTCATCCTTTTCATCACACTCATTAATAGATTTTGAGGAAGATGAACATAGAAATGAAGACAAGACTCTCTAAAGAAATCAAGATAGAATGCCTAATGAGAATAGAAGAAGAGATGAAAAAAAATATTACGGAAGAAATAGACATCATGATGAAGATGAAGAGAAAGATGAAGAGAAAAAAGAGGACATAGAAGAAGGAATGATAAAGAACATTGAAGATACCTTCACTACCGCAAAAAATATTATGAGAAACTTGTGGATTACAATGAATCTCTGGTAGTCACTAGAAGTATGATCAACATCAAAGATACTATATATATTTTAGCAAGCCATCAGAGGAACAGTTGCATCAAGCAACCTGACATAAATAACATTCGAAAATTTGAGAGAGGCTACAATGCTAACCCATGATATCATTTATAGGCCTTCCATGATGCTTGTGTACTATAAAATATTGAGAATGATTGGTAAAAACATAAATTTTTCCATGATACTAAGAAGAAAAAAGCAAAAAACTAGTATTAATCTCTAGAACAAGATTCTATCTGCTGATGGAGCACAATGTTAGAAATTTTTAATATAAGTACCAAACTTATTATAGAGTGTCAAATTTGAGAAAACAAAACCAAGAATAGAAATAAGGGATTTATGAGTCCATTAATGCAACAATGGGTAGATATTATTTACTCTTATATAGATGCACATGATATCATTTTTCTTAAAAGGAGCAACTCATATACATAACTAGATTGCTTAAGAAATAAAATAAGAAAGACCCTCAGGATGTATGCCCAGGAAAGATTATTAGAAATATAAACTTATTATATACAAAGATAAATTGATCAAGTGGCTAAAAAAGAAGGAGAGCTATGAAATAGATAATTTTTAGATGAATAGAACAAGGATGAATCTCTTCACAAAAGAGATGTTCAAGTCCATCAGACATAAGAGGAAGAATCTATAGAAGAGATGTTTTAAAGAAAAATCTTGTTGATTCAAAAATATATATTTGACATTGTAGCAAAGTTTGAAAATGTGTATGATTCTATAGATGACAAGTTTCCAACCATACTAAGGATAGTAGAAGAAAAGATAGAGCAAACCCTAACTAAAGAAAAGGTTAAAAAGGAAAGGAAAAAATGTAGATGTGACACATATAAGTATAAAGGAAAAGTTGTTGTTATAGAAGAGGTTGTTGATTCTAGTTCAAAAGGGAAAGATGTTTGTAACTTATATCAATACGAACATCCTAGGGTATGTTGTCTTATCATGACTCACTTACAAGGATTAGGGACATATACATTAAATTTTAAATTTATCGAAAACAATGCCTAAGAGGTTATCTTATCTACAGGGTAGTTATAAATAGCTTGATCATCAACAATCATGCTATACTAATGGAGGTCATTCTTAACCTCAAGAATAATACCATCAATAGTGGAAAAACCCATAGTCATGAGGGATGCCTTCACCAAGATAACAATATCACTATAAAGAACTAGATTCTTTCAACTACTATATCCAACAACCTGTTTCTCTAGGAAACACCCCTTTTCCAATACTTCTTAGCCCTACCACCCTATTGAATATCACTAGCTCACAACTCCACCTATGGAATCACCATCCTACATCGCTCATCCCATCAGGTAACATCCTCAACAACCTTCTAATCCAATTCCTCTAGTTTCTCTACCATTAATGCAAGGAGATTTGCTAACACATGCTCAACAAAATAATGCAACTACGGCCATAAACACATTGATGGAAGACACTACCAATGACTATAAGCCTAAATCATGACAATGTCCTTTCATCCAAGCAAGCTTAGAAACAGCTAGAGAGAATAGTAGTCCATCTAAAATAGCAAGAGAAATTGTGCTTAAGACTCCACATTCAGTATTTACAACTCAAATACTTTTTAAGAAAGTCATGATTTCTTATAAATACAATAAAAATATTATAATTATCATCATTACACAAACTATAATTTACTAGATTAAAGAAGATATTTTTTCCAGGAAGAGAATAGATCCTAGAAGTCCTTTAATCTACCTACAAATAGTAGGAAACACATTATGTAAATATCTTATAGATTTAGGCTTTAGAGTTAATTTCATATCATAAGATGTGTAAAAAGCTTAGAATTTTCCACTAGTGAAGAAATGTAACATTAGATTCAAGCTCACAAATTAATCTATTATAGTCTCACTTGGATAGGTAGAGGATGTTGTGACCATCATTAGTCAATAGTCATATCCTATAAACTTCTTCATTGTTCATGTTGGATTGAATAAAGGAGAATTTCCAATTATCATGGGAAGGACATGGCTTAGCAAAATTAATGCTAAGTTAGGAATTAGAGACTTATCCTTGGAGGTTTCCAAGGAAGATGAGCAAGAAGCCATATAGAAACAAAGAGTTTCATGCATCATGTACAACAAAATACAAGATGTAATTGGATGCTGAAGTTTTGGACAATTTGGTAAAGGAACATCTTAGCATGAAAAACATGTATAGAAGATGTGTGTATACAAAAATGCTTGTATGCTATAGCAACAAAATATGAAGATACCCAATGGCTAACAATTGAATAAGAATGTAAATTTGAAAAATGCATGGAACTAACTAAATAACTTACATGTATCTATATAGATTAAGTAGATAAAATGAAGAAACTAAGAAAGTAGCTTTCATATCACAACCTAGAAATTTGCATAAATTTAATTATTGATTTTTAAATTCATTTTAATAGATTAGTTTATTATTATTTCCTACATAAGTTAATGTAATTTGTTTGCTAGGGTATTTTGTTAAATTTTTCTATTAGATCTTTAGAATATTTTATGATTAAATATTGAAATCTAATTACCACTAAAAGTTTTTCTTTTTTCAGTTTTCATTCCTTTACAAGTATTTGATTATGCATATTTTATTCTTTATGCACATTTAGATATGCACATTTGATTATACATCTTTTTATTTTAATATGCATATGTGATTTTATACTCTATTCATGGAAAAATCCTGAACCCTCACCCTACCTAAATCATATCCCTTGCTACTTTTTATCATTAAATTAGGATTTGGAGCTTATTTTAAATCATAATTACATACTGCATAAATCAACTTTGTTAAGGAAGTACCTTAACATGATGTCCTACCCAAAATCTGACCTTACCAATGTGTTCAAGACATTCAAAAACATAGATTTTTATCCTTGGTCTACTAGAATCAGAGTTATGATTCTCGAGATATTGCATTTTCTAGTTTGTTATGATATCATAAAAATTTTGGCATTTAAACTAGGAAACCATGCAACTTCATGCTCAGGTGAGATTTCAGTGTATGATTTAGTAGGGAACTTGATAAGAATTTCGTAGGTTTAAAAGGAATTTGATTTGGAGTCCCCATGTGCATGATACAAGCATTTGAATGTAAGGGCATTAGCAAAAGGAGAAAAATTATAAATAAACTTAAGAAAATCATAAAAATTAAAAATAAAATAAAAATAAAAATTAAAAATCAAAATTTTCGTTTAGTTAACGTGTTAATGTATGTTCATGTTTGAACAAGAAAGAAGTAAAGCACATGTTATATCCAAATGCATATGATATGAATAACATATACATAATACATTATATGCACCAACTAAGTTAAGCCCGTTCCCTTTGCTACCTTTTTCTTCCATTCTTCTCCCTATAAATAGGTAGTGGCCCTAGATGCATCTCATCATAGTTTGTAAAAAGGTTTGCGAAGAAAATTTGAGAGCGTTAGGAAGAAAAGAAAGATGTTAGGAAGAAGAGAAAGATGCTAGAAAAATTGTGGAAGTTTTGCCAACACAAATAAGTAAGATTATTTTAATTTTCTTTTTATATGTTATCCTATTTTTTTGTAGATTTTCTATTTCTCCTTTATGCTTTTAGTTTTCTTCTACATTTTTGATTAATATGTCAAGATTTTACTAGATTTTTGCCATTTTGGGCTTCTTTTGGTATTTTAATTACATTTGACCCCTTTTTCTATCTTTTGGTAAATTTCTAGAATTGTGGAAATATTGCCCAACTTGCCTTCTAGATATTTTATGAATATTTTGAATCTGCTCATGGAATAATCATGATTTTGCAAGAATTTTGTAGAAGTTTGATTGCTGTGGATTTGGCTATTTTGGAAATCATTTAGATTTTTGAGTAAAATAATAATATTGTTAAGGAAAGAATTTGTGAAATTTGAGCTCTTATGGATTTCGGCCATTTTGAAAGTCTCTTTGATTTTTGGAATAAAATAATAATATTTACATGACCATTTATGCTCAATTGGTAGTGGGATTTGCGAATCTTTCAAATGCCCCCCCCCCACCCCTACCGTGCATGCAATAGTGGTGTATTCTTCAGTGGGATTCACCCAATAGGAACAAGGGTTGTTGGATGGATTTTCTACCCTAGATTTTGATGTGTAAGTTTATGTGAGGCTATGAATTTAGTTGAGACCATGGAACTGAGCAATTGAGTCTAGTAGAGTTGCGATAATGATACATGTCCCTTGGCCATCACAACAACCACACTGATAATGCTGATTCCTTTTGACTAGTTGCTGCTAGGACCAGGCTGCCCTGATCCAGCCATGCGGCGGCATCGATTTTCTTCAATGATCTGGGCGATGCCGATCTTATGGTCTTTGAGTACGCCCTTGATCGAACACAGTGTCTGGAAAGACAATTGTGCAGGGGGTGTTTGGTTTTGCTCCCCTGTGTTGCCAGTGGTACCATCTTTTAGCTCTGGCATCTCCTCCTCTAGGGTTTGTCTCAGGGGATCCTGTCCCTGGTTAGCATCGTGGGGGGTGATCGGGTTTCACATTGTGACACCCCCGAATACCTGCTATGTTCGCTCTTGCTGTTGCCCCAGCTCCAGATGATTCGTTGGTTGAAGCAGGAGGGTGGGGGGACTGGCCAGCCATAGTGCCCAAATCACCTCTGGATGCCTACTAGGACATCTCCCAGAGGAATAGTGGAAGGTTAATGGGAGTTCCATCCCGCATGCAATGGAGGAACCTAAAATGCACCCCTTTAAGTTTATGATGCCAACCGGAGTGGATGAAACACCACTCCACCAACTCCATCACCACCTTCCAATCCAGAGAGAGGGCCGTCCCCCTGATATGTTCGTTAGTCGTCTTGGGGATGGGACCCTGGAAGAATTCAATAGCCACCATGTGTGAACTAGCGTCCAGGGGGATGTGAGCTCCTTTGATGGGCACTCCGATCGCGGCAGCGACTGACTCAACTGTAATTGTAATCTGGCATCCCTTGAACATAGTAGTTTCCTTACCCTAATTTGTGTAGAAGGATTGTGTGTCCATCTTAGGGTCAGCCATCATTTTGGGAAGAATTTGTATCCACCTCATATGCAAGACCCAACGCCAAAGGTCTGGGCGATGTTGGAGGGTAGTAACAGGTGGCTTGAAGTGGACGTGTGGATCCATTGCAATGATAATTTCGTGCCAGAGTTGAAAAATATTACTGGATAGCACGTTCGTAGGAGGAAGTATCACCCCTTTAAAAATGCAATCATTCCTGGCCTACCAAAGGATCCAAAGTGCTGCCAGCGTCGACGAATTGCCAGCGAAATCTAGAGCGTGGAGTCCCATCGTTCTCCATAACTGCCTAGTCATGTGGCACTCATGCACAAAGTGCTGCAACATTTCTGCATGTTGATTACATAGAGGGCACTGGTTACTGATGGCTATGCCATGTGTCTGTAGAACGGCCTGAACAGGGAGGGCCTGGTGGAGGATCAGCCACCCAAACGTTTTAATTTCTTTTGGAAGAATGCCCTTCCATAGCTACCTCTAGCACAGATTAGTTGTGAACTGTTTCTAGAGGAGCTGTCGGGGGTGCAGGGAGATCTCCTCTTTATTGCCCAGCGATCTTACATGTGTGCAGAGCTGTCTCCATATGTGAGAGTTGGAATTGACCGTCATCCAGGGGCTGTATTTCTGCCTCAGGATAAGAACCCAGAGGGAGGGGTCCTCGTTCATTGTGGAAAGTCGCTGGAGGAGTCTTTGATGACCTAAGGCCACCTCAAGTGTGAAGGGGAGTATGCCAACCCCCCCCCCCTGCATAACGGGGCCACACAATTTTGACCCATGCCAACAGGTGCATCTTTTTCCCCCTTGCCTTTGGACCATACAAAGTTGCGGATAATCTTGTCAATCTTTGTGGTGGCTCCTAAGGGTAGGGAGGCCATCGAGGTAGAAAACCTTTCCATGGTCCCAAACATAGTGGATGCCAACAGAATTTTCCCTTTGCGGGAGAAGAAGCTATTCATCTAGTGTGTCGTGCATCTTTGAATTCGCACAATGAGCATCTGCCAGGTTTGTTGTCTATGCCATTTGTGGATGGGGATGCCCAGATGTTTGTCATCTGCCTCCCCCGGTAGAATCCCTAGGATTTGGATGACCTTGCTACGCACCGAAGGATGAGTGTGTGTGAAATATAATGCTGATTTCCCTTGGTTGGGTGCCAGGCCCACTTCCTGGTGCAGCCAATTCAATGCCTTCATTAATGCCCTGGCCTGCGACACTGTAGCCCTAGTGTAGATCATGGTGTCATCCACATAATGGGCAGTGAGACATGGGATGCCATGCATATTTAGCCCTTGGACCCCTTCTTCTGCACAGTAAGTTTGCAGGAGGTCCATCATCATTAGAAAAAGGAGCGATGAGAGAGGATCTCCTTGACGAAGCCCACGTTCGATCCTGTGAAACACCCACAGTTACTCATCAATATCCAATGAGTACTGCCCTCCCTGTTGGATCTTCAGGCAGAGATTGACAAAAGCCTTGTCAAATCCTTTTGCGTGTAACACCGTTCTAAGGGCTGCCCAACTGACGGAATCATATGCCTTGGTAATGCCCAACTTGATGCAGAGGCCCGGTAATTTGGCAACCTGAAGGGAGTGCTGAATTTCTTCTAGCAGCAAGACTTGGTCTTGAAGGTGATGGCCCTTCATAAAAGGCAGCCTGAAGCTTTCCCACTAGATGTGCCATGAGCGGTCGTAGCCTGGAAACAAGCAGGTGATAAAATAACCTTAGCAGTGAGTTGCAGACTCCGATGGGGCAGAAATGGCCTAGGGAAGTGGGATTTTCCGTCTTTGGTAGCAATCACACATGAGAGCAGTTGATTTATTTTTGGACCTGTCACCATGCCAGCATGCAGTTGAAGGCATCTAGCAGGTTTGCCCCTAGAACGTCCTCGAATTCACGGAACAATTCAATGGGCCATCCATCTGACCCTGGGGCCTTGTCTTCTAGCATATTTTGCAGTGCGTCTTGGAGCTCCTGGCGCGAGAATGGTTGCAGGAGCCAGAAATTATCAGCCAAATTTAAAATTTTTTTCACTGGCATGGAAATCAGGTCCATCGGCTACCATTTCTAGACCTGTTGCCAGTATTGCAGGAGGCTGTTAGCGCCAGAGCGTGGATGCAATTCTCCTTGCATGAGACGCTGCATCATTCTTTGATGGGTTCCGCGGTGCGCCTTCACGGCAGCAAAAAAGAATTTCGAGTGCCAATCCCCTACCCTCAGCCACTACACATGAGCCCATTGGTGCTAGTATTCTTCCTCTTCATGGTGCAGAAGTTGTAGCTCGGCCTGTAGGACGAGTTCCTCTCCTGTGTGGTCTACCCCTTGCTCCTGTTATGTCTTAATATCCTGCAACTTGGCCTGGAGCTGATTTCGGTATCCTTTAAAGCTATATTTTTCTATAGTGCTGATGTTTTTAATTTGATTTTTGAGGATCTTTAACCCATTTTTCAGAAATTTGTGTAGGTCCACCGAGGTTGTGTATTCCTGTCAAATGTCCTGCACCAGTTCTCCCAGCCACGGCTTGCGTAGCTAGGTGCATTCAAATCGAAAGGGATGGGGGCGCTAGAACACGTCACGTTCTAGTTGGCAGAGGATGGACTGGTGGTCAAAGGCCATGCGAGCACCTCTGTAGGCTTGGATTTCCCAATCAGTCAGTAACATCTAACTGACCCACACCCGGTCAATCTGGGATTGAACCCTCGCTACGCCGTGGCTGCGGTTGCTCCAGGTGTACTTGCACCCCACGATTTCCATGTCAGTTAGATCATTATGGTGCAATAGCGTGAGCATTTTGGGTGCCCCTGGGGGCTCCACCATATTGTCTCTGGTCTTCTCCCAGCTGTAGAGCCTTTGGTTGAAGTCTCCGATCAGGACCCAACTGGCCTTGTTGGGAACCAGCCCCGTGACCCGAGATAGCTCTTGAAGGTGGTCCTACCATCCCTGGGCACCGTAAACATTGGTAACCCACACGTCTGGACCTGTCAGGTGCACCGTGATGCACTAGTCAAAAATATCTAGGACGTACGAGTCCAACTTGGTGAGGATCGCGAGGCCACCTGCACGCCCCCTGCTGGGTGCCAGGTGGCTATACCACCCTGGCCATTGGAGCACATGAGCTTCCTTCTGCTGAAGTTTTATTTCTTGCAAACACACAATGTCACACCTCTCATCTCGCACCATATAGTGTAGGGTATGCCTTTTATATGGGGTACCCTGGCCCTTGCAGTTTCAGGAGAGGACCTTCATGGAGATATGGATCGCTGGTAAACCTCCTGGAGCGTGGGCTACACTCCCAAATCAGCGAAAAGTTACATGGCCTTGTGTTGGCGGGCGTGGTTGTCTAGTTGTCCTACCTTGGTCGTTGGAAGAGATACCACCATTCCTTATTTGTGTAGGATCCTCGTCTCTCCAGGAGGGGAGTTGGGCCGGGCTGAACCACGGCTGGTGTTAATCCAGTCTGTGACCGGTGGCGGTAATAGACCTCCCTGGGAAGGGCCCTCCCCCTCCAACCTGGGGGTGCAGGGGGTATCGTGGTAGCCTTGCCTCGATTTGGTCCCTGCTTGGGTGCACCTCTTCTAGACACCCGCAGAGTCCAGAGCACCGGTCTGTACCAGTGCATGGTAATAGGACTTACTCGTCATACTGGGCGTGGCTACCCGACTCGTCTCCAATAGCCTATCCCCGTGAGTGTCCTTCATGAGTTGTCCCTTCTATCCTCCAAGACCAGGGAGTGGCTGACTATTTGGCTCAAACTAACCTTGGGTTCCCCCAGCCTTGGGGGGCTGCTCCCTCCAAAGTGGATCCCCCCGGTACGCCTAGCCCCACCATTGGGTGCTTGCGGTTTCTTGTTGGCGACTTGGCCTTTTTTCCCTATAATATGCCACCTGGCTTCTGGTGCGATTAGGTTATAGTCTGGATGGCCAAGGTCACTCCCCATCCAAGAGCCCCTCTCCCAGGGCTGAGCCATCGATAGGTTTTCAAGTTGAACCCAAATCCTCTCCTCATCTAGATCTGTGACCAATACCAGCTCCTTGACCGGCTCTTTTGGTAGAAGAGGTCGTCATACGTAGAACCTCGTGAAACCTAGGTGTTTCATAACAACAGTGGAGTGATCAAACTTGATGACCTCACCAAAAAGCTCTGCTAGCAATCGCAGAAACTCTGTCGACCAGTATTCAAGCGGAAGGCCATACAGCTGTACCCAAACCGGCGCTCGCCCAAACAGAGTTGGGTCCCGGTGAGCTCCCAGGTGCCAGAGCACCAATGCTAGTCTGCGTGCCCCGTAGAACCAAGGTCCCCCCACCAGTATTTGCTCTCATTCCTCCAAATAGGAAAAATAGAACAGGAGGCAATCGTCTACTAGGCAGGTAACCATCACCATGTCTAACCCCCATGTATTTTGGGCCCAGTTCTGGATCAGATCGATGCGTGGTCATGCCCCTTCAAACAAAAATTTGCCTATTAGGTTGCATTCCAATCTTGCCAACGTGTCTACGTCGGGGCTTCTGACTTTGATCCTCAGTGCTGATCCTTCTCTGCAGCATTCCCCGAAGTCTCTGTCTATCTGCCTCTCCACCGACATGTCCGTGTCTGCCAGTTCAGCCGTCCCACTTGCCGCCACTTCTTGAACTGTCCCGCTTTCCTATGCTCCTATCACCTATCTCCGCTTCAATTGTCTGCTAGTCCCAAAGTGAGGATTTTGTTAAGAACTAACCTTGAGTGACTTATTAAGGGTCACAAGGTTAATCTAATGATAGAAATGAGGCTATTTGAAGAGCTATTAATGAGTTTCTTTAGCAGTGAGGATAACCAAGACCTTGTGTTTGGAGATGCCTAGTTAAGATATGCATTCTTTGGATTTTTTTGGACAATTTGTGATATTTTTGGACATTGAAATAATCTAAAGGATAATCCAATGTTAGTAGTGAGGTTATTCCAAGACGTGATGGTTCTTGTTTGTAGTGAGGATATCCTAGACCTAGCCTTCGGAGATGCCTGGATAAAATATACATTCTTTGGATTTTTGAATCTCTTTTTGGATTTCTTTTAGACTTCTTTGGATTTTTAGATTTCTTTGAAAATTTTGGAAAAGTTGTGGCAAACCTGCACTTGAAACATTTTTGAATATTTTATTGGAGACCTTGTCTAGCCCATAGCTTGAGACTTTTTTCCTAGAACCTTTATGCTCCATGAAGAGGGAAATATGATAACCTTTGTTATTTGAGGGGTTCTTACTCCTTTTGCATTTTGATGCAGAGAGCTCCAAATAGGTAGGGAAACTTCAAAAGACAAATACGAAATGAAAGTTGGATCAATTCTATACAACATGGTTCTTCTAAACTTCAAAAATAATTTTTGTATATTTTGTATTTTTGTAAAATAAAATCCTTGTACACTTTTGGGTTATTTGAGGCATGTACCTATTTTTGTGAATACATAGTAAAATATGATAGATATAAATTTTTTGCTTGTGCCATTAGGATCATGAGATTGCAAGGAACATTTTTCATTTTGGCATGTGCCCTATGTTTGGAAAATTTTAATATTTTTTATTTTATATTAATATTTTATTATTGAATTTAGTAAATTTTAAATGTGAATAAATTTATTTTTAGATGTCTATTCAAGATGAAACAAGTATCATTGGGATCATTATTTTGCATGCTATTTTATGATGTACCTAGTGGAATTTTTAGATTACCTTTTTGTTGTTGTGCAAAAATCGAATTTTTATTAAATAAACTTTATTTAAGTATAGATGCGAGTATTATAAAATTTTGTTGCACTATATTGTTCTTTAGCAATTATGTTTCTAAATAATAATTTTTACTTATTTGGTTGCTTCCTTTTGATTTATTAAATCATGGTTAAATCCAAAATAATTAGTTATTTATAGTGTATTTTATAGATAATTAATAAGGGTTTTACATTTCCAAAATAAAATATCAACAAGAAGAAGACATGGATTGGAGAAAGCTAAAAATTCATAATAAACTTGACAAGACGTCATAGAACTTAAGACATTACTTGATTTACTAGAGTATGTATTTCTAAACAATGAAAATTTGGTGATTATTGACATTGATATTATTCATTAATATAAATATAAATTTGTTGAGGTAGCAAACAAATGGCTAATAGGTTTTGCATCATCATATGATGAAATCACTAGAATAGATCCACAAATTTGTCAACATCAAATTTATATAGATTCTATAGTCAAACCATCCTATCAACCACAACAAATATTGATGAAGCATTAGTTGGCTACATTGACGTAGCTGTGTCAAGGCAGATGCCTCAACGTTGGTGCCTCAATGCATGTTGTCGCATCTATTGGCTACATTGATGCAATCATGTCAATGTAGATGCCTTGATGCATGTTGTTGGACCTTTTTTAATAAAAGGCTCCAATATTAAGGGTCTAGATGCGATGTTGGATATCCAATATCAGGGGATGTGTGCTAGCCTATAAATATAGTACTTGGACACAGTTTGGGCATAGTTTTGTCAATATAGTAGCTAAACTCTTGCAGTTTTATTCTATATTCTTAGAGAACAATGAGTGAGCACCTATAGTGTGGATCTAAGTCAATTTTATGGTGTCTTATTTAAGTGGCAATGTACCTAGACACATTCTGTGAATAGCAATAAGATCAAGATTGATTCTTATTCATTGCAACACTTTGAGTTAGATTAGATTTACTTTTCATGAAATTTACTTTTCATGCACTTAGTTAATATTTACATTTCCATGCATATTAATGAGTTAGTGGAATGAGCACAACTAGTTTCGAGCATAAACACATATTGGCTTGGTAACCCTGGTAGCATTATTATTTGGTTCACCTAGTAGCATAGTGCTTAGTAATCCTAATAGTGGATACGTGGGTTTAGGATGTGTACGATAAGCTAGGAATAGACATTGATCATCCATAGGCTAGTTTAGACTTTACTTTTCATTCTTAATTAGATTAAATAATTTTCTTCTCTATTAGCATTAGGAGTAGATTAGGGCCGAACAACATCAATTATCATATGCCTCATTTTGCACTAAATCGTATGTGACAAAGCTACCACTAGTCTAAGTGGGAAGATAGCGAACCATGATCAAGACATAATGATCTAGATACCACAACTAGTCCCATCCATGGAATTTGATAGAATTGTGCATGAATGCTTATGATTTGTATGGTTGGATGTAGGGGTACCTCACTGCTCATCATTGGCATCGTTGTCAGGGATGGTGCTAGTTATCTAGATTAGTTATATCATGCATGATTTCTGTAAATGCATTAATGATATATCTTTCAGAAAATATTAAATCACACACACCATAAACAAAGAATAATGTCTCTTTCACAACAAAGCAATAATGCACTATATAGCAAAAGAACTCATTGGATAACTAATGAGGTATATGATGAAGAAAATTGGTGTGACCAACCTTATACAAAGGTTTTATATGTTCATGACCATCTTGACAATCCTCAAGGACCACATTCACCTACAATAGATAACCTTGGAGGAGATGAAGTAATTCATAGACCAGGGAGACCCTCAAGGCCTAGGACCTCCTCAAAATCTAGAAAGGATAAATCAAGGGACCCTAGGAACACCATAGAAGCCAGGAAAATCCTTCTAGTTCCTCATCTTCCTCTTCCTCTTCAACATCTGGTTCTAATGAAGATAAATGTAGGTATAGAAATCAAGCTCGTCATTGAAGTCAAAATAAAAATTGAACCCATGAGAGAAATCAAAAACATCAAAATGAACATAGACAAAATCATCACAATCAAATGGATAGAAATAGAAATGTTCATCACAACATGTCTGATGAGACGTGATATCGCATGCACCGCGATATCGTGGCCATCGCGATATTGCGTCGTCCCTATGATATCACGTACGCGATATCGCGGTCAGCCACCGAATCTATAAATAAGAGGCGGCACTCCCCTGATTTGTCATCCTAGGTTAGAAGTAGCGAAGCTCTGGAAGTTTAATCACTCCAGAGATATAATTTTTCCATGTGCCCGCAGTAGGAGTCCCCAAGTGAATGGATCTTTATTTGAGCAGCTTTGTACCTCAACGCAAGTTGTGTACAACAATAAAGACAAGCTTTGTGGATAAACCTTGCAGTGCATAGAATAGGTTTATTACATGTTATTTATTATTTTCCTAGTAATGCAGCATGAGTACTACTTGGTTACAACCATTGACGAATTTGTACAGCTAACCAAGGAATTGGCTACTCATCGTGATTAGATTCTCTCACCCTTATCTCCTAGAACGTGGGATGAGTACGACTTGATTACGAGCATCTACGAATGTGTATGGCTAGTCAAGGAATCGGCTACTCAACACACTTAGGCTAGTTAGGTGCCTTAGTACGACCACTTCGAGCACGTGCGTTACATGTGGTGATCCTAGTAATGATTAGTGTTTGGTAGCCACAGTTGCATAGTTGAGGGTGTGTACGATAAGTGGGAATGAATGCTGACGCTAGTTAATTTAGACTTAGGACATTAGTTAGAGTTAGCTAGTTTCTCAACCCTTTTCTCTTAGCGTAGAATACATAAAACTAGAAAAGACCAAAAAAATCATATACCTTGGACTTACTTAACCATACACCGTGACAACAACAAGTAAGTCTGGGAAGACAACGAATGATTAACCCCAAGTGTTCCATGGGGCATTTAGGAATTTAGTCTACGGAGTTCGATCGGATCACACATGCTACACTCGTTTCGTATGGTTGAGTGTAGGGGTACCTCGCCACTCATCATTGGTGCCATTGCCGGGGACTAAGTGTTTATGTGCCGAATAGAACATAAGGGATATCAATCACATCATTGTGAGTCTTAACGAACCTTTAGGTTAATCAAGAAAAAAAATCATATATAATGGTGAATTAGCACACCAGTAAAAATTCCTTCTTCTCATAAGAGCAACTCACCACCTAAGGACCACACACGAGACAGTCGGCAAGATAAAAAACATAACCAAAATCAGCCAAGTCCTAAACAATATAGGATGACATATACTCATCTCGATGAGTATATTCCTAACTTTACTTTTTTTCTCCATCAGGACAAACTACTACGGTGGAGAGACTTGCAAGGTAACATTGTGTTACCCCCAAATCGATCAATCTCTCGCATGCTTTTCCGTACCTTGGTATAGATTGGCATGCAAGAGCATTTCGCGAAATACGTTGCAGAAGATTTTGACATGAGGGATTATTATCCCATAGATTCCCAACATATGAGAGACTTAAGGCAAGAGAGCCAACATACATGGTCAAAGGACAAGGCCCTGCACGTCCTTAGCGAAATAGAAGATGAGAAACCCCTTATCACAGGTTCTTTAGCAAAGGATGTTCCCCCTCCTAATGATAGTGTGGAGGTTGAGTATTAGAACCTACGATCAATGATAAATATCCTTGGTTCTGATGCCCATGAGCACCAGCTATTCACAGAGGGAACAACCACTTATGCTAAGGATGGGCACTTAGATCATCACCATGATCGGGGCCATAGCAGCTAAAGAGAAGGCAAGAAACATTGTCATGGTGATGGTTCCCCTTCTTCTCTCCCTTCTTCCCATCACTCATCCTCTCCTTCCACATCTGGGTGTAGCCACCATGAACATAAAGGTGAGGATAAAAGTAAAAAAAGGATGAAAGACCTCGACGTGAAAGTCAAGAGAGAGGAAAAGGGCAAGGACATAGGGAGAGTAGTGAACAACGTAGACATCATAGGTGTCATGAAAGAGATGATCATGAAGAGCCCCTACTCGCAACCCAAAGTATGCTTGACATAACAGAGGCAGTTGGGATTCCCACAAGGCATTTAAAGGATAGTTGGATCAAACAATTAGACATGAACAACATCCCACAGTTTGAAGGGGGATACAATGCTGATCCGCAAAATCATTTATAGGCATTCCACGATGCTTGTGCCTTGCAGAATATAGAAAATGAGTGGCAAAAACTTAAGCTATTCCCAAGGAAACTCACCAAAGAAGCAGAGAGCTGGTACTGGTCCTTAGAACTGGAAACCATTAGGAGGTGGAGTACGATGCTAGAACTATTCAACGAGAAGTATCAAACATACTCCGGAGTGTCCAAATTGCATAAGAAGATCCAAGGCTGGAAGCAAGGTATACATAAACCCTTGGATTATACCATGGCCCGCTATTACACATTGTTACATCGTTGCCCAGGCCATGGGTACGCTCAGCGGGATCAACTTCGCCACATTGTGGATGGGCTAAGGAATGAAACTAGAAGAACCCTTGGGACTTACGCCCAAGGGAGACTCTCACAACTTAGAGCCCATGAAGTACGTAGCTTGTTGAAGCAAGTAGCAAATGAAGAAGGTGAGCTACGCAAAAGGGAAAGTGTGGAAGAGTATAATCGTGACACCTCCCTTCGAAAGAAGGGAGTGAAGTTTTGTGATGAAGAGGATGAGTCACCAATTAAAGAATTGGTGAACCGAAAAACGTTGCTGATCAAACAATTAATAACAGAATTAGAAGCTAAGGTAGATGATGTATGGAGTTCCTTAGACTCTAAAATCGAAACTATCTTAAAAATTATAGAAGAGTCTAAGGTTGAGCAAAGTAGTGAAAAAGGTAAGAAAAAGTGGAGAGATTTCGGCCCTGCACATAACAAGGGTAAGGGAAAAATCACTAACTCCGATGTGG
>MNCI01014222.1:90270-114196 GCA_015680685.1 Gnetum montanum
TTTACACATTTTTGTTTTACAAATTTCTTTAACTTTTCTAAGTTTTTGTTTTACAACTTTCTTTAACTTTTATAGTTTTTGTTTTACAACATCATTATACTTTTTCCATTTTTTATGTGTGTGTGTGATCCACCCTATAAGTTTGTCCCATAATAAGCGTTCTTCATGATGGTATGAACTGTTTTCATATTGATTGCTAATGTTTGGTTTTTACCTTTAAGTCAAAATGTTGATACTAAAGTATGTTTCTTTTGATATGGCAAGCAATGAGACCACTTCATCCATCCATCCACCAAGTTCTATGGTTTCTCTCATCTTGGAAATGTACAACCCCCTTCTTAATAAGAAGTTAAATGAATCTGTGACTGGGCATTTCTCAAACTAAGGAAGGACTCAAGGATTGAAAAGGGTGTGACTTCAAGGGAATTTGATGCTTTTTGTGTTGATCATTCTCTTGGGTGCTTGAATGTTTATTCTTGAGTTTTCTTGCCGTTATGATGTTACCCAATTATTGGAAGCTGAGACAATAAAAATAAGAAATCTTTGCATTGTGTGGTTCTCATGCATAAAAACACAAAATAAAAAAAAACAAGTGAGAATTCAAAGCACACCCCTTAGACAAATAAACTTGGGCGACAAGCACTAGTTATGGAACCAAAGTGTTCCCTCTAACTAAGGCCCTTCTCACTTCCCATTCTCTCCTTTGTTTTGTCGGAATGGTGGTAACTCTGGGAGCATGCATTCTTGTTGCCCAAGTTGATGGTTTAACCGAATGTGTTGATGCGGAGTCACCAGATGTGGTTGGTTTTAGGCCGGAGTTGGAATGAGATTTACCAAGTCACATTAATTATCAAACACACAAGGGGTTGTACACCACCTTGTTCTTGGGATTCCATTCCATTTCTCTTCTCTCCATCCTTCTTTCCGTTGTTCACCTCATTACCAGTTGTATCATTAGTACATATATTGTGGTTGATGCATTTTTTTCTTTTTGGTAAATTGTTATGGTTAAGACTTTAACTCTTGTTCCAAAGGAAATTTCCGAAGCCTACGAACTCTTTGAATGTGGGTTTGTTAGGGCATTAAGGGCATGAGCCTACTTTGGGGAGGACCCACTGACATTCCTATTTGGAGCATTAGTTAAATTTTTTCCCTTAACATTTTACAATTAATTTTATTTTATTCATTTCCATCTTGACATCCATTTCATCGATGCCATAGTTGTCCCTTTTTCTCTATCTTTCTTACTCCTTTTCTTTCTCCATTCTACGGCTACCGGAGGTTCACGATTAGTTATGGGGGTACGGGGCCTGATTTTTTTCGATTTTCTCCTAGCCCCCAAAATTTTTGATTTTCTTCCTAACCCCTACACCTTCGGTAGTCATCAGTCACATATTCCCAAATCCATATCAGCCATACCACAACCTAGCCAATGGACCTACACCGAAGCAAGGTATTAATTAGACGATGATTCAATCAGCCTTGCTAATATATGATTGTGTTGTGTGTGCAGATGGTGGACATGCAACAATGGACTGGATCTGGAGCAAAAATTTGGAATGGAGCAGCGTTGAAGTAGCTATGAAAGGATCAAGATCGATGATGCACTTAGGGATGGACAATGAAGGCGCAATCTTGGCGTTGGTAGCAACAACACTTCTCTCTTTCTCTCTTTCTCTCTCTCAGTTGCCAACAAAGGCCTGATGTCATTGTAATAAGGTGTTCACCCTTGTTGTTATGAACACCAATTTTGTCAAGTCTTGTAATAATGATCCATTCACATGTCATCCCATTAGTTCCATTTCCCTCAATAATTCCATACCTACATGATATTATTATAAGGAACTCAAGGACAAGTTTTCGTTCAGTCATGGGGGTATGATGAGACGCGATATCGCATGCACCGCGATATCATGTACGTGATATCACGTCATCCTTGCAATATCGTGTACACGATATCGCGGTCCGTAGCCAAATCTATAAATAAGATGCGGCACTTCCCTCATTTGTCATCCTAGGCTAGAAGTAGCGAAGCTCTGGTAGTTTAATCACTCCAGAGATAGAATTTTTCCAGGTGCCCGCAGTAGGAGTCCCCAAGTGAATGGATCTTTATTCGAGTAGCTTTGTACCTGAATACAAGTTCTGTACGAAAATAAAGACAAGATTTGTGGATAAATCTTACAGTGCATGGAATAGGTTTATTACATGTTATTTATTGTTTTCCTAGTAACGCGGCATGAGTACGACTTGGTTATGAGCATTGACAAATGTGTACGGCTAACCAAGGAATCAGCTACCCATCGCAATTAGATTCTCTCACCCTTATCTCCTAGAACCTGGGATGAGTACGACTTGATTACGAGCATCTACAGATGTGTACGGCTAGTCAAGGAATCGGCTGCTCATCACACTTAGGCTAGTTAGGTGCCTCAGTATGACCACTTCGAGCACGTGTGTTACGTGTGGTGATCCCAGTAATGATTAGTTTTTGGTAGCCACAGTTGCATAGTTTAGGGTGTGTACGGTAAGTGGGAATGGATGCTGACACTAGTTAATTTAGAATTAGGACATTAGTTAGAGTTAGCTAGTTTCTCAACCCTTTTCTCTTAGCGTAGAAGACATAAAACCAGAAAAGACCAAAAAAATCATATACCTCGGACTTACTTAACCATAGACCATGACAACAACAAGTAAGTCTAGGAAGACAACGAATGATTAACCCCAAGTGTTCCATGGGGCGTTTAGGCATTTAGTCTACGAAGTTCAACCGGATCACGTGTGCTACGCTCATTTCATATGGTTGAGTGTAGGGGTACCTCTCCACTCATCAATGTCGAATGATGATGAACCCTTGTTCGCCACTAAGAGCCTAATGCAAATCATAGAGGTAGTTAAGATATTCTACAAGCATCGCAAAGAGAGTTTCCTACTCAAGATTGATATGAATAATATTCCTTAATTTTCAAGAGACTTTGATTCGAATGCACAACATCATTTACAAGCCTTCCATGATGCTTGTGCTTTCTACAACATTGAAAGTGGGTGGAAAAAGCTCAAGCTTTTTCCTAAGATACTAATTGATAGAGCTGAAGTGTGGTATAGATTGTTGAAATCAAATTCAATTTCACATTGGTCCACAATGTTGGAACTCTTCAACAAGAAATACCAAACCTATGTGAGGGTGTCTAACTTGAGGAGATAAATCCAAGGATGGAGACAAGAACAACATGAACCCTTGGACATGGCCTTAGATAGATATTATTCTCTATTGAATAGATGCCCAGGCCATGGTTTCTCTAACGAAAGATAACTTTTCCACATCATAGATGGGCTTCGTAATGAAACAAGGGAGACCCTTGGGATGCATGTCCCAAGTCAATTATATGAGCTATGAACTGATCAGATTCGAGAGCTAATTGAGTGCATTGCCAAAGAAGGAGAGATATGCAAATGAAAGAATGTTAAGAAATATCACTGGGAACCAACCCTTCAAAAGAAGTAGGTCCATATCTATGGTAAGAAGAAAGAGGCCACTCTTGATAAGGTGATTCCACAACAAATCTTACCAATATAGAAGTCTATTGATGAACTTGAAGCAAAGTTTAACAGGGTGTTAAAATGGGTATACCAAAAAGTTACAACTTTGGTAGAAACTGTAGAGGAGAAGGTCATGAAAAATGAACTAGATGATCAAAATAAATAGTGAAAGCAAAACCAAGAAATAGCTAGGAACACTTATTGGTAAACAAGGAAAATGATTGAAGAAAGCGAGGCTATAAACTCAACCATAGATAAAGATGATGGATGTGACCTATGCATATATGACCACCTAAAGGGCCATTGCCCAGTCATGTCACATCTATATGAGTATTGGGCTTCTACATTAAACCCAAAATTCATATAGAAGCATATGCCTAGGAGATTTCCTTTTTCACATGGTAATTATAGACAGTCCCACAACCAATCGTACTATCTAAGGAGGACTTATTACTAGCCTCAGAACTATCATGAACAATAGTGGCAACAATCATAGTCGTGGGGGAGGCCATCATCAAACCAGCCCTACCCTTACTACCAACCAAAACCATATGGATATTATGTTCAACATCCTGTTTCTACAACTAGTTTTACATCCTCTACTTCAAATTGCCACTATCACTCTCCTGAGTACCATCAATCCATGACATCTCCTGAAGGATCACCACCTCGTGCCTCTTACCTTTCATCTTGTCCTCGATATTCTCATACTCCACCTCCTCAAGTGTCACCACCAGCAACATAGGAAGGTTCAGCACTACAATTGCACCAAACGAATGCCACTTATGTTGCAAATGTGCATAGACATGTTGATACTAGTAGGTTCCCATCACAAACTTGCAAAAGTCCTTTCTTTAGGACAGGCCCTAGGTGGAAGTGCATCACTCATGGACCTACCACATCATCCAAACTAGCACAATGCCAATCTAGTGCAATGCCTTCCTTTTCACAACCAACATCCTCTGATACTATGTAAGGGCCACCATCCATCGTTACTCTAACACCCAATTGAAGTAATGAATCTAGTAGTGTGGGAAGACAAAAAAATCCATGCATCACTACTAGTAGTAAAAAGTGCAGTTGTAGGACAAAAATTTAAAATATTAACATAGCCCACAATAAATTTCAAGAGGAAGTATGTGAACAGAAACCACTCTATGTAGTAGCCACTAAACTAGAAGACACCCAGTGGCTTAAAAATGAGAATATAAAACTATTTCAAAGATGCATGAAGACAATTGATCTACTTATTAGTTCTAGACTTAATAAAATTGACCAAAGAAAGGACTTAGACGCATATATCTTACAGAACTAATAAGTATGCTTTAATTTTTTTTTACAATTTTTTATCATTTTTCTATTTCTTCCAAAAATTTTGATTCTTAATATCTTTTCCATTTCTTATATTTTTCTCTTTGTTGGAGTCATTTTTTTTATGTTTCATGAATGTTTTTTTTATGGTTCTGGTAATAATATTTTCAGTCATGATGTACAAGTCAACGCTATGTGCTGGGTTTTTGTTCTATCCTATTAAGATGATTGGATAAGTAATTGTGTAAAGTAGTGAGACCACCTCATCCATCCCTCTATTTCTCTACATAAAAGGTCTTTTTCATAGAAATAATTTGGTTCTTCTTTCATGAAAGTAAAATCCATCAATGATCATTGTACCTTGAAGAAAGAAGGAACAACCAAGTGGGAATGGCAAAGGACGTGACCTCAAAAGGACTTGTTGGGTTCTCCTCTTGACTTTCTTTGTGTGGTTTATGACTCCTCTTGGAAAGTATCATCACTCCTAGATTGACCAATAAAAAGGAAGCTCTGCCTTTGCATGGTGTGCTTCCCATCCAAAAAGAAAAAAGAAAAAAAGAAAGAAAAAAAGAAAGAAAAGAAGAAAAGAGACAGAAAAAACAAAACCATACAATAACAACAATAATGGAAATTCAAAACACATCCCTTAGACACAATAATGTGCTACAAAAACTAGTTATGGGACTAGAAAGACATGTTACCCATGCCTGAAGACACCCCTCTAACTAAGGTCCTTTCTTCTTTTTTCTCTTTTCTTCTCTTTTTGGAGTGATGATTGTTCTTCGTGGTGGTTATGGACTCATGGTGGTTGATAGGAAGGAACACATCAATGTGAGGTCGTTGTTCATGGTATGGACTTGGTTTGAACTTGGACGAATAGGTATGCTAACCATTTTAATCATACTTTTCATAAGAACCTATTGTGAACATGGCCAAGTACCTTACATCCTGATCTTTACAATCCCTTCTCATCCCATTATTTACCTCAATGTTGCATGAAATTATGAGCCTTTTGGTTTTTTGTAGTATAGTGCAACATCAAAGCCATGATAGTTCTATCTTTTTTGGAATAAGGGCATGATCTACATTTAACTTCTAAGGTTCCCATGGACATCTATAGAAGTGGTTATGTAAGGGCATTATGGCAAGAGACTACTTTGGTGAGGACCCACTTGCATAACTTTTGTTGATCATGGCTTTGAACCAACCTTCACATCTTCTAGAACATTAGTGATGTTTTCTCTAAACTTATGCACAATTTTGGAACTACTTATCCATTTCATTAATTTTTCCTACATTTCTATTTCCATATCCATTAATATTTCTTGTCCATCTTCTAAATTAGACCTTTGGTTTCAAGTGTTCAAAAACCTATGTGCTTTCAGAATTACGCTTATTAGTCATGGGAGCTAGGGATGCTCACTTTGAAATTTTTCTAACATCCTATTTTCAAACATCATGGTAACTAATAGTAATTGATCAAAATAATGTGAATAGCTTGATGATTTTATTTACCTCGTAGCCTTGGGCATAGTATGCTATAATCACCTTATGCTTAAATGAAAAATAAGGGATTTGAAAAGGGTTGATTATTAAGGAGAAATTTACCAAAACTAATGTTGATCCTTTGGTAATCGTAGGTGATGCTAAAAGAAGTACCTAAGGAAGAAGGTCTTTTGCTAGGCATAAAAACAAAGCTAAGAGGGGGACAATGGAGGATATGCCCATGGACAAATCATAGCACATACAGGATAGCAACTCAAGCTCTACATGTTTGCTAGATCCATGGAATGATGAGAAGAAATTTCAATCCATCCTTCAAGAATGTTCTGAATAACCAAAGAAGCATCAACATAGCAATCAATGTTTGAAGTCTGCCATCGTTAGTGGTAATAAGAAGAATCATCTTCAATGAATTCTTGAAGACCTCTAAAAATTTTGTAATCTTCAATGTTTGTCCAGTCTTTCTATCACTTTGTCATTTTGTATGCATCCACTTGAATAAAATTTTGTACTGTGGTACTCGGAGTCAGTCAGTAGTTAGTGTCAATCAATAATCCCATCATTCCAAATTTTTTGTAAAGAAAGCTTGGTCCTATCTTGTTAACTCAAGAATGATTTTTACTCAGTCATGGGGGTATGATGAAGCATCAATTGCCTGCATTGATGTAGCCATGTTGAGGTAGATGCCTCAAGATAGATGCCTTGATGCAAATGTCTCAATGCATGCTATCATATTTTTTGGCTGCATTGATGCAGCCATGTCAATGCAAATGCCTTGACACATGCCCTTACATCTTTTTGAATAAAGGGTTAATTTTTGTCAGCTCTAATATCAAATGTTTGATATCAAATCCCTGATATCAAGGGTCTATATGTGATTTCGGATATCAAATATCATGAGATGTGTGTCAACCTATAAATATAGGACTTGGGCACATGGTTTGGGCATAGTTTTGTCAATAAAGTAGCCAAAATCTTACAATTTTATTCTATAGTCTTAGAGAATAGTTAGTGAGCACTTGCAGTGTGGATTTGAGTTAGTTGTATGATATCTTATTTGGGTGGCAATGTACTTGGACACATTTCATGAATGGCAATAAGATCGAGATTGATTCTTATTCATTGCAACAGTTTTACTTAGATTAGATTTATTTTTCATGCAATTTACTTTTCATGTACCTAGTTGATATTTACATTTCCATGCATATTAATGAATTGGTGGAATGATCATGACTAGTTTTGAGTGTAAAGACGTATTCGCTTGGTAACCCTAGCAACATTATTATTTAGCTCACCTAATAGCATAGGGCTTGCTAATCCTAGTAGTGGATACCTGGGTTTAGGATGTGTACTGCAAGCTAGGAACAAACACTCATCACCCGTAGGCTAGTTTAGACTTCACTTTTCATTGTTAATTAGATTAAATAATTACTTTCTCTATTACCATTAGGAGCAACTTAGGGCCGAACAACATCAATTATCATATGCCTCACTTTGAACTAAAGCATACGTGACAGAGCTACCACTAGTCCAAGTGGGAAGATAACAAACTGCAATCAAGACATAATGATCTAGATACCACAACTAGTCTCATCCATGGAATTTGACCAAATCATGCATGAACACTTGTGATTCATATGGTTGGACATAGGGGTACCTCGTTGTTCATCAAATACTAAATCTAAAATTTCAAAAGGTAGTAACACAAGAGCTTGAGAAGCTACACAAAGAAAAATATATCTATTCAATTTCAAATAGTGAATGAATGAGTCCATTAGTCATTGTTCTAAGGAAAGGTGGGAAATGAAGGGTTTGCATTAATTTTTGGTTATTGAATGTGGATACTTTCAAGGACCACTTTTGTTTTTCATTTGTGGACTAAGAATTGGATAGCATTAAGGGTATTAGTATTATAGTTTTCTAGATTTTTATATTTAATTTAATCAAATTTGCATAGCATGCGAAGATTAGGATAATACCACATTCACCAGCTCATGGGAAACATTTACATATATGCAAATTTCATTTCATCTGTGTAATGCTTCTACAATATTTCAATAATTAATCCTTATAGATTGATAACAAAGTAGAAGTATTTATGAATGATTTTTTTACATACAACTCCAATTTTAAATATGCCTTGAACCATTTAGGGCTAGTTCTGAATATATATATGTTAAGAATAACTTAAAGATCAACTAGCGAAAGAAACATTTAATAATCAAAGAAGGTATTATTCTAGGTTACAAAATTTTGAAAAAGAAATCAAGGTGGATCTGAATCAAATTACAATCATACATGGTATTACCTAAATACTATAGATAGTCAAAGATGTCAAATATTTTCTTGGTCATACTAGTACTATATATGATTCATTGAGAACTTTTCAAAGACTACTAAATCATTGATAGAGTTAACTTAGAAAGACACAACATTTATTTGATTATATGTATATGAAAAACATTCTAGGGTCTAAAATAAGAACTAGTAGAGACTCTAATCCTACAAGTTCCATATTGGACTAGACCTTTTTAATTAATGAAAAATGCCTTATATTATGCATTAGGAGTTGTCTTGACATGATTAGATAATTAAAAATGATCCTACTATATTCACTATGCAAACTAAAGTATAGTAGAAGCATAACTTAATGAAACCACTACAAAGAAGAAGTTAATGATCATGGTATATGCAATAGAAAAATTTTAACATTGTGTGCTTGGTTATCTTGTCTACATCTACATTGATCATAATGTCATAAGATATTTAATGAATAAACTTATAGTAAGTCCTTGAGTTAGTTGATGACTTATGATTTTATAAGAATTTAATATATTATGATAAATTATAAAGGCACTCAGAACATGATAGCAGATCATTTATCTCAGCTAAGATAAGAACAAGAAGATAATAAAGAAGCTTTATTAGATTAATTTCCATGTGAACTACTATTCACAAGAGTAACAATGGTTGTAGATCCTATAGTAAGAAAGTATTGATTGATAGACTATATGATCTATCTCACTACTCAAGAAATAACTACTAAATGGGATAAGAAAAGGAGATAATAATTTTTTTCATTAGGCTAAGAACATTATAGAAATCAAAGGTAGTTTTTATAAAATCTGTGTCAATGGCTTAATTAGATGTATATTCTAGAAGAAAATCAACAAAATGCTCTACAAGATCCACATGGAAGACCATGTGAAGGCCACTATATAGGAAAATAAATAACCATAAAATTTTTCATTGCTAGATATTTTTGGCCCATCATATTTTGAAATACACAGTAATTTGTACTATCCTATGAGAAATGTTGGAGAGACAGAGAGATAACAACTATATGCAAAGAACCACAATAGTGGATAAAATCATTAGAACCATTTAATATTTGGGGAATTGACTTTATGAAATCCATCATGCCTATGTTAAATGGAAGATTTTGTATAATTATTATAGTTGATTATTGCAAAAATGCATGGAAGCTACTCCAATTAAAGATTTCACTTCTATAATAGTAGCTAAATTATTTTAACAATAAGTGGTAAATTGATTTGGGATATCAAGAATATTGATCTTAGATAATGGAACACATTTCACAAGAGATACATTTAAGAAACCTATGGAATATCTTGTGGTTGGACATAAGCTAACCACATCATACCATGCCTAAGTAAATGGATAGGTGGAAGTAAAAAATAAGGAAATCATGCTAATTCTTACAAGGATTGTTAGTTAATATAGACATGATTGGAGCACCTAGCTCAATGATACTTTATGGGCTTTTCGATCAACATGGAAACTTATTATAGGGTATTCTCCATATGAATTAGTGTATGATAAATTACCTATATTTCCAATTCAAATCAAGCTCCATACACTAGTCATAACCTGTAACCTAGACATGCTTCATGGATGGTAATGAAGGTAAAGACTATTTATGACCATTATAACATCTCAAACAACATAGCTTTATTTTTCATATGTAGTTTACATTTCACTTGCTATTTATATTTTTGACATATGTTAGTATTTTGTGAAGTAAGTACAACTAATCTCAAGCATTAAGTACAGTTGTTTGATATCCCGGTGGTAATATCATTTGGTTTGCCTAATGATGATTTACTTGGTTGATCCCAACAATGATTGTATGAGTCTAGGACATGAATCGAAGATTAGGAAAAAATTCTTAAAAATAATTTACATTATATTTTATTTAATTAAAATTACTATTCATTCTATAATGATCTTTTCTAACTACATTAAAGCCAAACAATATTTGTACATCTTATACTTTGATTACCACAAAATCTAGTAAGAAGATAATAATCAATGAGCCTCATATCAACTTGCTAGAATCTATATTGTTTCATCCATGGATTATGATTTGGTCTTGCATGTATGCTTGTGTGACTTATGTGGTTTGGCATTAGGAACTTTTACCACTCATCATTGCTGTCATTACCCTTCATTCTTTAATGAACTAGAATTTATTATCCATTTTTATTACCCTTCATGAAGCATATCTAAGTATACTTCATTTGAATAAAGATGTTATACAGCTACTTAAGATCACATTGTGGGCACTTATAATTAACTATGACTTTAAGAAAACTAACTATAAGTGTTTTGCTAAGAGTGAACCAAAAGTTATTCTTTGGTATGATAGGTAACTAGTATTTATAGATGTGAGCAAATCTACATTGTATCAATGACATTAGAGGTTGAGATATGATATCGTAGCTATGATATCATTGATACAATACTATGGATGCAATATGACTTACAACGAATAAATGGTTTATCATAGTTCTATGATTGATTGAAAATTCTCCTTGAGTTAAACAAACGTAGGATAAAGTTTCTTACAAAATTCTAGAGGTGGTAGATATGAATATTTTTCAAGAAAACAAAATAATAATCAATTTGGTTTGGTTAATTAAGTTTCCTTCTTCAAGGTGAAGACAACCTTAGCTAAGAAGAAAAATAAAAAATCTCTTAGATCAAATAATACTCCTATAGAAGCTTGAAAAGAATTAGAAGACATAGGAGCTTCATGGTTATAATTATTTAACAAAAAAATTGAAGGATGAGAAAATACTTAAAATTTGAATAAAAATCATTGTTGTTCCCAACTACAAGAAAAAAAGGAGATGTACAAAATTATGCAAATTGCATATGAATCAAGGTAATGAGCCATACTATGAAGCTTTACAAGAAAGCTATAGAGAAACATCTTAATCTTGAATTAACAATATTTGAAAATCAATTTGGATTTATGCTAGGGAGATTTACTATATAAGTTATTTTCTTGATATGAAAATTAATAAAGTTTAAAAAACATAAATAAAATCTAAATATGATCTTCATTGACTTAGAAAAAGCATATGATAGAGTACCTAAACATATTATTTTGTGGTCCTTGTAGTGAAAAAAACATCTTTCATAAATATATTAAAGTAATTCAAGACATGTATGAAGGAGCTACTAACTAGAATTAGAATAGTTTGTAGAATCATATCTGATTTTCTAGTCATAGTAGGTCTACATCAAAGGTCTCCACTTAGCGCATACTTATTTACTATTGTTATGAATGAATTAATAAAGAAAATACATAATGAAATCTCTTGGTGTATGCTATTTGCAAATGATATTATCTTGGTGGATACAACTTAAGAAAGTATTATTTCTAAAATGGACAAGTCAAGACATGCTCTAAAATTCAAAGGCTTAAATATCAATAAAAACATGAATAAATATATAAAATATAATTTTAATAATAGCATAAATAGTAGTAAAGTAGAAGTGAGAATTCAAGGCTAAAAATTTCTACTGTACAAATAATTCCACTACCTAGGATCAATGCTCCAATAAGATGGTGAAATTGATAAATATTTAAGAAATAGGATTGAGGCAAGATGGCCAAAATGGAGGCAAGATAGTGATGCTCTATGTGATAAAAGAATCTCAATAAAAAAAAGTGAATTTCTAGCCATGCTTTTCAATGAAAGAGGAAAGAAATACATGCTAATGTGCTTTTTGTGAGGGTAATTAGCAGTGAAATAGTTGATTTTATTCGTAGCAGCTTTGCCGTTTGCTGGAATGGTCACCATTGGTAATTCGATGGAAAAGCTCTGCGAAGTTGAAGATATATAACAAGAGAGCAGGAATCAATTTACTTGCAAGGTAATTTCCATTAGATTCATAGATCTCGGATCTGCAAACGAAGGCAAAGTGAGGAACGGAGATTGGATCAAATCGGATCAGGGTGCCCTAGCAGATCTCGGGAAGATCTCACTGCCTATGAGATCGGATCGGATCAAGAAACCTTTGCAAATCTCAGGCAGATCTTGCTGCCTATTCTATTTTGTGATCGTGGAAGAGAAGACTCTCTGACCTGTTTTAGATCAGCTCCTTTGGTTGCCATGTCGCCAGATGGTGGCTCCACTTCTTCCGAGCCAGTCTATGAGCTTCCTGATGATTTGTTTGAATCTATCACCCACGACATTTCTAGCAAGTATGTCTTTGCGCAAATTTTAGGCTACCTGCCCCGCTCTTCTAGCATTTTGCATCATGTCAACTCTGTTTGGAAAGATCGTGGTTTGATAGCTTCACATGCTTGATATTTATCTAATTCTTTTCTACTTGTTGAGTTTATTAATTCAGAGATGGTCTATGAAGCTCTTAGCATTAGTGTCTTTCACCATCATCATGCTTTATTGATTATTCGCAAGTGGACTCCTTCTCTCAACCCAACTTCTCCTGAATTTCGGAAAGTCCCTTGTTTTGTAGAGTTACCGAATCTCCCCTTGATTTTCGAAAGAGTTGAAAGGGATATTGTGTCTCGCCTTGGATTAATCAAACACACTGAATCCTTAGGTACACCTAGTGGCCTTTGAAGAACTCGATATATGATTGAAGTGGACTTAGACTCTCTTAAACGAGAACTTATTTTGCGTGCAGGTGGTATTAACTATATGCAAAAGGTGGTCTATTACAAACTTCCCAACTCTTGTCACTACTACCACCAAGAGAGTCATATGTTTGTCTCATGCCCCTTTATGTTACGAAAGAAGGCAGTGCAAGCACGATCACAACAATCCTCCCCTACTGATCCTAAGGTCTCCTCTATTATCAACAAGGCTCCTCCCACACCTAGGTCTCAAAGTAAGGTTACCAAAAAGCCACCTCCTCATGCTTCTTCATTAGCTAAGGGAAAACACCCATACATTTTTACGGCTTCTAATAACCCTCCTATTGATGATGACAGATTTCAAATAGTTCCCCTCAGTAGGAAACGTCGGGGTATGCCTTTCACCAATGACGTCACACTTTAGTCCAACCAATCCACTCAAGCTCTCTTACTCACCTACAATCCTTTTACTACCATTGATCACAACCAAGAAATGATTTCTTTAGACATTGTTAACTCTGCAACTAGGGCGGGGGCCTCCTCCCCCTTCTCTGGATGTTAGTCTATTCTTGGAATGTTCGGGGGCTCTCCAATCACCTCTGAACACGGGTGGTCGGTGCTTTTATTCGCTCTCGACCTTTGCTTCCTGACTTCCTTCTCCTGCAAGAGGTTAAAATTTCTACTCTGGATGCAATTATTGCAGGCAATAGCATCCTACCTGACTCTATTGTCTTTTCCACAAATCATATTACTGGTCAAGGTGGTGCAGCCCTTATTATCAATAAATCCTGGTCTAACAAAATTCTCTCTCATGGTAGTCACACCTCTTTTGTTTGGGCTACTCTTCAAGGCGCTTCTAGTCCTTTCGGCATTTGTAATATTTATGCTCCCACTACTCCTACCACTAGGGCCAGTGTTTGGCAGTCTCTCCTTCATAGTCTGCCTAACATTCCTTGGCTCTTTGGAGGTGATTTTAATATGATCGAACATCCTTATGATAAAGTTGGTGGAGCCTCTTCTCAACTTACCAGCCTCGAGCTTTCTAGTTGGAGTGATGTTAAGGAGCAATTTTGTCTCTCTAATGCTACCAGCTCTAACGTGAATCGTGAATGTTGGTTTACTTGGTCCAACCTTAGGATTGGTGCTGATCGCATTTGTGAGCGACTTGATTAATTTTATTTCTCTGCTTATTCCTCATGGTTTTGTGATGTTCATGTTAAGGTCCACCTTGATGCTACCCTCTCAGACCACTTTCCAATTTCTCTCACTTTGAACTTTGGTTCTAAATCTTTAGCTCAACATCACCAACTTTTTCACATGAATGCCTCTTTATTTCTTACTCCTTCTAGTAAAGGTCTTTTGACATCTCTTTGGAATGCAGAGAGAAGGCCATCAAGCAATTTAGGTTGGATTGACTGGTGGTTGTGTGCCACTTCTCATATTCGAAACTTTGCTCACTGGTTGGGCAAGCAATATGCTAAGAAATGTAGGTCTATTGACTTGAATGTTAGTTCTGAACTGCAACAACTTAACTCTGCACTTCAACATGACCCTTTTAATGTTGCTCTTCAACAATGGCTAACTTATGTTCGCTCAATTAAACAAAAATGGGATATGTACTCTGCTAGAAGTGCTCTCATCAAAAGTCATCTCAACTGGTTAAAAATTGAGGGAGAACCCTGTAAAGAGTTCTTCAAATTTTTAAAGGGTAGAGGTACTTTCCCTACTATAGAACGTTTGGAAGTGAATGGCCAACTTACCTCCGATCCTCATGTTATAAATGGTTTTCTTGAACAACATTTTCAATGCCTCTTTGTCTCCAATGGGTTTGATCAGGATGAGTTTGCTACTAACTCAGATCACCTACCTAGTATTGTCCATAGCAGTCACAATCATCTTCTCGCTCAAGATATCTCTCTTTCTGAAATCAAGGCTGCTGTGTTTAGCCTGGCCAATGATAAAGCCCCTGGTTTTGATGGCATCCCCATTGAGTTTTTTAAGAATCATTGGGATATTGTGGGTTCAGACCTCTCTTATGTTTTTGCAGAAGCCATAAATCAACAGTCTCTCGGTCCTGAGTTAAATAGAGGTGTCATCCGTCTTATTCCTAAAACAGATGATCCTTCATTGATTGGTAACTGGCATCCTATCACTCTCCTTAACTCTGTTTACAAGATTTTGGCTAAATGTCTTGCTAATAGACTGAAGCTAATTATCCCTCAGATCATTACCCCAATGTAAACAGGCTTTGTTAAGGGTAGGTATATTCTTGATAATGTTGTTGTGGCTTGGGAAGGTATGCAATGGGCTGAGGACTCCAATCAAAACATTGCTTTTCTTAAGCTTGATTATGCTAAAGTGTATGACAAAATTGAGTGGAAATTTGTTATTGCTTGCCTTCATAAATATGGTTTTCACATTAATTTTATTAAAATGGTGGAGACTCTTTTTGCTGACGCCAATACCCTTGTGGCTACTAACGCTGGCTTAACTAATTGCTTCAAGCTTGAGTGCTCTGTTAGGCAAGGTTGTCCTCTTGCTCCTTACCTCTTCATTCTTGCTGCAGACTTTTTGTATCATGCTATTGATAAGGATAATGAACAAAATTTGCTTCAAGGTATTTTCATTGATCATAATGTTCCTTCCTTATTGAATATGCGTTTTGCTGATGACTCATTCTTTATGATAAAAAATGATGCTCTTATTGTTGATTGTCTTTTTTATCACATTGATCAATATTGTAGACTCTCTAGCTCTCAAATTAATTGGTTCAAATCTTCTATCTTTTGCAACAAAGAGGTTCAAGCCTAGGCGTTGTCTAAGTCTTGGAAATTTTTAGGAAAGGATCAAGTTTTTAAGCTTCTTGGCATTCCCTTTTCTTTTGGCGGATCATCCAAAACATTATGGGATGTCACTGTGAAGAAACTTGAACAAAAGCTTATTAAGTGGAAGGAAAAGAAGCTATCTATGTCTGGTAAATTTATTGTCTGCAAGCATATTCTCCAAGCTACCCATGTGTATTACTCTTCTTATTGGGCTCCTAGCATCTCTGTTTATCGTCGCATTGATCAACTAGTCAAACACTTTCTTTGGAACATCAGCCATACTAAGAAAGGATTTTTTCGGGTTGCTTGGACTGTCTGTACTTCTCATAAAGAGGATGATGGTTTGGGCCTCATTAATTGCTACAAACAGGGCATCGTGTTATGTGCCAAATGGATGGCCAAACGCTTATCTGGCTCTGAACCTTGGAAGCTTCTTTTCCTTAAACGCATACAGCTTGGGAAGCCCAAAGGTAGTAATTATTGGAATAATACTCATTTCCTTAACTGGATTCTTTTTCCCACTGGTATTACCATTTCTGGTTCTGTTGTCATCAAACACATTTGGAAGGCATGGTGTTATATCAGTCAGTTTTGGAACTTTAACACTATCACTATTTCTTCCTCTACACTTGATAAGCTTTCTCCTTGGTGGATTCCCATTCACAATGAACCTTGGGCCATTAAGCGTCCTCGTCTATGTAGCACTTGGGATAAGCTTGGCATCTCCTCCCTCTCCTCTCTTCGCATTCATAATCGTTGGATTACTTGGACTGAATGTCACCTTATTTACAATATTAATGCTGCTCAAAAGTCTACCTTTTGTATGATTTTGGATAGCTTGAACAAAAGTGTTGTTATTCAAGACTCCCTTGGTGGTTTTTTAGATCTTTCTTGGATTTCTGTTCATCAAGTTTTTCCCTATCATTCTAAGTTTGTTTACTCTCTTATTAATTCCACTACTAATATTTGGCCTAAATTCAACCATCTTTGGCAAGTTAATCTTAATGTGCAGGTTTGGCAGCAACGTATTCAGACTATTTGGACTACTCCTACTTCTTCAAAGATTCAACATTTTCTGTGGTATCTGATTCACCAAGGTCTTCCTGTGGGTGTTCGATGCTCTCATCTGGGGGTTCCTGACCCGCGATGTCCTATTTGTCATAGGGAAGATGCATTTAATCACTATTTTTTTTCTTGTCCCCTTGCTCATAGCTCTTGGATTTGGTGTGGCAAGTTTTTACAGGGTTTTTGACCAAGCTTGGATGAGGTTCTTTTTGGTGACACTCTGCATCTTCAAGGCTCTTTGATTTAAATCTGGTGTCGCCTTCGTCCCCTTATTTTCCATGCTATCTGAAAATTTCGTTGTAATGTGGTTTTTCAACATGATTCTCCTACTAATATTCTCTCCTTGTCTATTCAAGGAGAAATTGTTCAACAAATAATGCTGCAGTTGAGCTCTTGAACTTTTTCTCTCCCATTTTTCCTAATTTCTTGTAGTTTCTCCTCTTTTGAGGTGAGCTTTTCCCCTTTGGCTGTTAGTGTCTCCTTCTTTGAGACCTCTTCATCTTTCTTGACCCTATCTTTTATCCCCTTTGTACTATTTTCTTTTTTCTCTATTAATTAAATTTATATTTTGGGGTCCGACACCCCCCCCCCCCCCCCCCCTCTCAATAAAACAAAAGAAATAATTTTATAGAATAATCATAAGACTTGCTATCTTATATAATGGTGAATGTTGGGGCAATATAAAACAGGCATGAAGAACAACTCAATGTGTTAGAAAGGTGAATGTTTACACACATGTTAAATGTTACAAGAACAGATAAACTACACAAATACTAATATTAGAGAAAGACTTGGAATTTCTTCTATATCAAAAAGGCTATAAAAATGGTGTCTTGGATTGTTTGGACGTATGTAAAGAAGATTAGATAATGAACCTATTAAAAAGGTTGTAACATAATATTCTAGGAAATCCATCGAAAATAAGACCAAAAAAGACATGGGAAACAACAATTGAAGATAATTTTAAGAAATTCCAAGTAACTAAAAATCGAACTCTTCTTACATCAAAATATCACATTTTGTAAGGAAAAGTTTAGAATGATGGAAATCCAAATCAAATGTTTTTAAATAATAAATTCTATCAAATCTCTTATATAACTTTGACAAATAAAAAATTCAATTTAAAAAATAAAAACTGGGAAAGGTCAACAAAATGCTTAGATTAAAGAGTCATTAACAAAAAATTAAACTATTCAACCAATGAAACGAATTGTACTTCTATAGGTATAACAATTGAAGTTATTCTTGAAACTCTAATAAAGCTTCTTGTAATTTTCTAAATTATATGTGAAATACATTTGACTCTAATAGTTGAAGTTCTTAATTCCTCTTGATTATGTGAAAATTTTATTTTGACTTATTTTCTAGAGCCATTTTCAAATTAAAGTTAGACATCATTTGATTATTTTATAAAACCTAGAAAAATAGATGTGTTATTAGTAAATATTTGCAAATGAAAATTGCAACAAGTAAAATGATATTTAGCACTAGCATTGTCCTTCGATTCTTAAAAAAAATTCAACATCTATCCATACAAACCATCACAAAGTAAAGAACTAAGCCTCATAACACCTAATTTGGGCTATTTAGTAGTTGAAAATAAGTTTATCCAAAGTGAGCTAAATACATTTACTAATAAAAAAATTTCTAGAAATAAAATGATATTCAAAATGGAGATGACCTAGAACAACTTGAAGAACTAAACCTCTTAGCATGTAGTTTAAGTTATACAAGTTAATAAAGTCTAATTAGAAATATATCTAAAATTGATCTAGTATAACCTAATATTTTAAGAAATAAAAAGATGTTCAATATTCAACATTCAATATTCACATTGTTGTGTAACTCTTACAACAAATTTAATTTCTACAAAAGAAAATTAGAAACATCATCTAAAGTTAACTAAATGTATGGAGAACAAAATTTATAAAACTAAAATAATATTCAAGGTTGATGCAAATCAAAATAAGTTGAGGAACAAAACTTCTCAAGATTTAGTTTGGATTATACAAGATAAATGCCTCAATAGAAATTTGAAAACATCCAAGGCCAACTAAATATGTTTGAAATAGAAACTAGAAGAAACAAAATGATGTTCAACATTCATATTGTGTTGCAACCTTTTTATTTTAGATATTGAAGCAAACCATACTAAAATTAGTAACTTGACTTCAAACATGGAGTTTGCACCATAAAAATAGATAACTAAGGTAAGGTTTAGAAACATCATCTAAAGATAGGTAAGCTATTTTGCTAATGGAAATTTAAAGTTAGGTAAACTTTGGGGAACAAAAAATTCCTATAAATAAAATGATTTTCAATGTCTAGTAAAATCANAAAAAATTCCTATAAATAAAATGATTTTCAATGTCTAGTAAAATCAAAATAGGTTTGAGGAACTACTTGGTATTTAGTTTGGATCATACAAGTTAATAACTGAATGGAAGTTTGAAAACATCATGTAAAACTAGCTAAACTTACTTCAAATGAAAATTTCAAGAAATATGTTCAACATTCACATTTTCCTGCAACTTGCTATCTTGAATCCGTCATCTAAAACAAACTATATCAAAATCAGTAACTAGACCTCAAACGTGTAGTCTCTGCAAATTGATAATCAATGGAAACATCATCTAAAGATACCTAAATTAGTTTATTAACCAAAATTTCCACATAAAAAAGATGTCCAGATAAACTAGAACAAGTCCAGGAATTATACATCAATGGAAATCTAAAACATACCAGTTAAGCCAATCGGCTAATTAAAATTTCTAGAAACAAAACATGCGAGCTAAACTGATTGGCTAATCAGAATATCCAAAAGTAAAATAGTGTTCCACACAAATTAGAGTAAGTGCAGGAACTATAAATTTGAAAACATCAACTAAAGGTAGCTGAACCAGTTCCAAATTAAAATCAAGAAATAAAACTATGTTCAGCATTCACATTGTGCTTACACCTGAGCACACCTCTTATTTCAGATTCAGAATCTAGAAAAATCATAAGAAAATCAGAATCAAAAAATAAAACGATGTTCGGCATTCACATTTTACTGCAACTTTTTATTGGATCATAAAAGTTGATGATTGAGGTAATATTTAAAAACATCATGAAATTTTGAAAAGTGCATTGAACTGTGGATGGTGGCAATGGAAGCGAGCAACAGCGACGGAGGGCGGAACAGCAGCGACGGAGNTGTTCGGCATTCACATTATGCTGTACTCATTCAGCATCCATTCAAAAACCATACCACACTCTGAATCTAAACAAAAAACATGTAATCTGGATCACCAAAGAAAATCATCTATAAAAGTTAGAACACATGACAGTTTTGGAAACATCATCTATAGCTAGCTAAACCATTCAACCAGAAATAAAAATGTATTAAAAATTGAAAGGAGTGTCCTCGAATATAGATCCGCACATCTTGCCCATTACATCTTTAACAGTAAGGGCCGGGGCCTTCTTCTTTTCATCCGCAGCAGTCTCCCCATCACCTTCAGAAGCCTGATCATCCGCGAGAGCATTTGAGCTTGAGCTTAAGCTTTGGCCAGAACCCATGCTGCCACTGATCACGGACTTCTTGGCAGGTGAAGCTTCCTGAATTTCTGTACTGCAAGAGTTTCTCCTTCAACGGCCTCTGTTCCTCTTCTTTTGAGAAGTATTGGCTGCTACTTCTCTTCCTCCTTGCTGAGGTACCTTAGCGACGGTAGTATGGTCATTTGGCTGCAAAGGCATCACAGGTATGAAATTTGATGCTGATGCTAGCTGAGGCATCATCTGGATCGGATATGTTGCCTCTGGATGAGCTATCATTTGCATGGGATTTGTTTGCACCAGATCAAAAGGTGGCATTCTATTTATGGGCTCATTTTGAATGAGATACATAAGATATTCAGCTGGAAACTGCTGTTCAGACATTAGCATGTTCGAAGATCCAATAACAACCTCTTGAAGCTGGGTCGGCTCCTAAGTCTGCCAAAGAGAAACATTATTGCCAAATTATTTCTGCAGCAAAGAAAAATGATAATAGCTATTGCTGCATTCACAGAAGTGATACAACTGATAAAATGTATAAAACCATTCACCTGCACAGATTGTTTCAAGGCAACTTGGGGCATGCTTTGTCGGCAGCTCATCAACAGAGGGCATCGTGTGTATGGGTTCATTTTGAATGGGATGCTGAAGAGATTCTGCTGAAACCTGCGGCTGTGACATCAGCATGTTTGAATCCTGTGACATCAGCATGTTTGAATCGAGAGAGAACTCCTTGAAGGTCGGGTTGCTTCGAAGTCTGTTAAAGAAAAACTGTAACATTAATTACCACTCTTGCCATCCTGCAGTCTCTCACTCCTTGAATGTTTGGCAGTTACCACTCTCAATGTTGACAGTTACAGGATGGTACCACCATTGCCATCATCCATAACAGAACTAGTAGTGGAGGTAGTGAGGCATTTTTATTTTTTTATTTCTTTTCAAAAATAAATGGTTCCTGGGAAGTAATACCATATATAGTTATAAATAGAATGGATGGTCCCAGCCTCACCATGTGATATTTTGTGGATTACAAATTCCATCAGATGCAGCATTGAGATTGAATTGGTCTGCAAGATTCATCAAAAGCTGAGTTTATTTTATTTTCATCTTCAAGTTTCTTTTCTCTGCTTTGCTATGGCCACGACAACTAGAGGTAAACAAAATAACTTTAGTGTTCACTTTAGGTACTAAGTTTTCAGATTTGCTTTCACAAATTCTTAAAATAGATTAAAGTATTTTATTTCTATAAAGTTATTTCTTGTATATTTATAAAATTATAGTTTGTTTTATGTACGGTTAACTAGGTCTTTGAGATCTTTGAATACTTGGGCAATATAGAAATCTTTGTTACTGGCTTGTGTGCTGTTAACAGGAAGATCCTGCAATGAGTTTTCTATCAAAAACATTATTGACAAATTGTTTCTGCAGAGAAGAAAATGATAATAGCCATTGCTGTAACATTCATAAAAGTGACAGAACTGCCAAAATGTATAAAATCATTCACCTGCATAGGCTGTGCATCATCATATTCAACTTCAAGGAGGTTTTTTCTCAGTTTTACTATGTCATCCTCCAGAGACTTTCCAGAGACTTTCGGTCAAGATGAATTGATGAAGAAAAAGATGGGCTTCCTGATCCTTCCATAACTCCAGATATTGTCGCTGGAAGCAGTTCAGACAGAGAATGAGCAACAAAGTTGTAGAGCACAATGCTTTTATCCAAAAGCAAGCATGCATGAAAGGACTCCAAAGGACGAGGCTTTTATATAGGATAAAAAACCCTAAAATGGGTGCGTTTATACAATAAAAAAAAACTGAAATTAAACAATGCCAGTGGCAAAATGGTGAAGGTTAATCAAGTTACAAGAGTCTGTATCAACGAATTCATAGTGGAAAACGCGTATTTCTGCACTCTGCACCCATTTTATGACTACGCAATTTCAAAATAGGGGGGTTGTTAAGGTGATGTGCTAACTGGAGAAGAAAAATTAAATCCAAAACCTTAACAGAGCCCAATGTTGCAAGATGACCCCATAGTCAACCTGCAACAAGACAAAAGCTTATCGCACCCCCCGAGACGACAGCTGAAGAAGGAGATCAATACACCTAATTCAAAGAGAATTCAGTTGGAAAAGGTAATATTATTGAGAAAGCCTAGTTCACGACAATGAAGTTGAACATTACTAGCAATATAGCATTTCATACCGTAGTCAAATTCATTGTAGTTTGTGTTTTGATACCAAGCATCTAGACGACATTTCCAAATAAAGAAGATAATCTCAAATAGGAGGATTTTCCATGCTTTTTGAAGGTGACGCTTAACACAATCATCTTGAAGGATACATTGAGGAAAATGAATAGAATGATTAGGAAGGAAGACTTGGAGAATTGACATCATTTCCAAATGTATTGAGAGAATGAACAATCCCAAAAGACATGTTGAAAAGAATCATCCGCTTTACAAATGGGGCATTTAGGATGATCAATTCCTTACAAATGAAGCCTATGTCCGATGGGAAGACCTTGATGAACCAAGGACCAAAACAAGAAACGATGCTTAGGTTGGGCCTTGGAAGTCCAAATCCGACGAAAAATAGTTTTCCACCGGTGATCCTCAAGACGTAAACTTCAACGTCTATTTAGAGTGGAAAATTGAAAAGCTTGCGCATGAAACCAAGATTTGGCTTTAGAGATGCGTAAAGAGCAAAGAGGGCAACCGTTAGGCCAAAACCAATCTTCATACCAAGGAATATTATTATGCAACTTATGCACAACAAAGTTAGAAAGAACTTGCTCTATGTGTTGGTAAATGATAATATCTTATCTTTGAAACCCCCATTTTACTTTTTCCTGTGTCCAAGAGAGGGTAGGAGAATCATTTCTAACAATATACAGTTGGTCAATATGGTGGAGATTGTGGTCGGCAAAACGATTGGCTCTATGAGAGAATTCATCATAGAGACAACCTCCATTCTTTTTGAAAATAGGAGACCACCAGATCGAGTGTGTCGATAGAGAGTGCAAGCTTATAAGGGAAGGTTTCCATTGCAACAAGCCTCTAAGTTGGCTCCAACACCACCAAATTTTCTTAAATCAGAAAGAACCTTTGATCTTCTGAGAGCCTTCACTAAAAATCCAATTACTCCAATGAGTATTTTGCCATCTGTGATGAATACCAAGACAAGAGATGTGATGCCTAAAAAGGATCTTCCAAGCTTCATCTCCTTCAATACACC
>MNCI01014222.1:115858-141802 GCA_015680685.1 Gnetum montanum
GCATAAAATTGTTATGAGATCTAAGAACAACTCCAAGAGCATCAGCAGCCAAGATGAAAAGATAAGGGGCTAAAGGGCACCCCTGTCGAACTGATTTTTGAAGCTCAATGACCTTAGAGAAGGATCCGTTAATGCAAATGACTAAAGAGGCCTCTGACAAAACAAGATCGATATGTCTTTCAAAAACATTACCTAAGTTATGGTGTTTGACTATACTTTTTAAAAAGGACCAATCAAGCATGTCATAGGCTTTAGCAAAATCCAACTTAAGAAGAATGGAATTTTGATTAGTGGAAGAAGCCCAATGCAAGCCCTCAATAGCAGTAACAACATTATCTAAAATATACCTTCCTTGAACAAAACCGGTTTGCTCCTTGCTTATAAGATGAGGAAGAACTGGTTTAAGTTTATTAACGATAGCTTTGGCTACTATTTTATAGATAACATTCAAGAGAGTGATAGGGTGCCAATTACTTATGCTCATGCGATCTCCTAACTTAGGGAGAAGCTTAATAATACCAGCATTAATCTGCTTACCAAAGGATCCTACCCTAAGAGCTTCCTTATACACACTATAGACAATGTCTTGAAGAGTAGGCCAGAATTTCTTAAAAAATTCTGTGGGAAGGTCATCCATACCAGGGGCTTTACCATTGTGGAGTTGTTGGAGAGCATTACCAAGATACTATTTGGAAAGAAGAGAAGCATCACCAAAGATGGAGCGATTAAAAGGAGTAATAGCTCCTAAGCAAGTATTTACTGCTATAGGGTCAATCGCCTCTTTTCAAAAGGTTTGAGAGTAGAACTCAAAGAAGGCCTGTAAAATGTCATCCTTGGAGGTGAAGATATTGTCTTCGACTTGAATAGCTGGAATTTTATGGGACAAGTTCCCCCCTTTGAGTAGACGAAAAAAGCCAGTAGTAGCCTGGTCACCCATGCGAAGCCAAGAGAGACGAGCACGGAGATGAGCACCTCTAGCTTCATAGTGATCCATGATACGTAGATTCGCTTTCGCATGTTTCAAATGACTAAAGTGAGCCTCAGTAGCCTCCTCTTTATTGATAGTATTTTGAAGAAGGAAGATTTCCTTATGAAGGTTGGACTTGTGAGAACTTAATCGTGAAGCCACCAGTTTACCCGCATGTTTGGAAAATCGTTGGAGGCAGATACAAGCATTATTCCATCAATCAATCCAACCATCTTCACCAAGGGGTTTAGGATGCACATTCCAAATTTTCATCAATAGAGAGCAAAGGGAGGAACTATGAAGAAAGGCAGTGTTAAAGATATAAAGATCGTTAGAAGAGTAGGAGTTCCCAGAGTGGGAAAGAGACCAATGAATAGGATAATGATCAGACAAAACCTGGGTATAATCTGCTTGGACAGGGGCACCGTTGGTAGAAGTAAAATGAATAAGGGGATTAGTAGATAGATAAACCCGATCCAACCGAGAAGAGATGTAGGAAGCACCATGTCTAGCATTACTCCAAGTGAACCAATTAGAGGTACTAGACGAGGAATAGTTTTCATTAGCTTCGTGCAGCTTTAATTGATGTTTCAACGAGAGCCACTCAGAAAGCTCCCTGTTATCTAAACCACCCCTTTGCCCTCCAACTTTATCATTTGGATGCTCAATCATGTTAAAGTCCCTTGCAATAATCCAGTTAGCTTTGGGTAAGTTGTGCCTGAGCCAATTCCACAAGAGCTTCCGATCAGTTGAGTGACAAGGAGCATAAATGGAGACAATCCCTAAGATCTCATTAGCGTACCGTAATCGAACCCAACTACAATACCCTAAAGTGTCACAACCATGATCAAGAACAGACTCCTGCCACTTATTATGGAGAAAAATTATAGCCCCCCCTTTACCAAGTTCATGGTGAGTAAGAACATAAGAACTATTGGGAAAAATGCTCTGGCAAAAAATATGAAGATTGAATCCTTAGATTTTAACTTCTTGAAGATAAACAATGTCAAAGGAATGTCTTCGAATATAATCTCGAACTATATATCGTCGACAAGGGTCTGAAAGGCCCCTAACATTCCATGAACAACACTTCATTGGGTTTGTGTAGAAGAAGGAGGATCCTCCTCAACCACCAAGGCCTTAAAAGAATTCTTAGATTCAAAGTTGTTAACTAAAGGACGTCAAGCACTTGTTCTTTGGTTAATGGACTAGCTAGCACTAGTCGATGATCGATGCCCTTTAGGGAAGGCACTGAAGATAGGGTTATCATGTGTGACTGAGGCATAAGATTTCCGGGTAACACGCTCCCAACCACTAGTAGCATCTTTTGGAGCCCTTTCCTAATTAAGAGGAGTCTTAGTAACATTAGTATCATCGGTTCTCATATCATCCACGTCGGACACCTTAGAATCCAAAGAAGGAGGTTTAGTTGATTGATCCTCGACATTATCCTTGCCTATGTCCTGAGATATGTTTTGAGATTTTAGTTCTTCACTAACTTGTTCTGCTAAAATTCGCTCAGCTTCAAGCTTGGCCAGTAACTTCGGGCATTGAGCTTTACGGTGGTTCGGATTGAGGCAGTAATAACAACTGTTGGGAAGTGTAAGATATGAGATTTTCTGAACAAAGGTCTTTCCTTTTACATTAACTTTTAGTGAATCAGGATCTGGCTTTTGCATATCGATTTTGACGCACACTCGTCGAGTGGGTCGTGGACGGAAGCCTGAAAAGATCTCCATTCCGATGACTTCCCCAACTTGTGCAGCAAGGATATCAACATGGGGAGAAAAATGAGGAGGGAGTCCTGGAAATTCGATCCAAACCGGAAAAATACTTTTGCTAGCTTTTCCAGGATCGAAATCCTCCTTCCAGGGTTGAAGCACTAAAAAAGAGCCATAAACATCCCAAATAGACTGTTGTTTCACGAACTCTGCCATAGCCTTAGTTTCAAAAGCAAACAGAAAAAAGCCTTTTGTGAGATTGGAAGCTAAGGTTATTCTAATATTACGAGGTTCCCAAAATTTCTTAACCCAATCTTGGAACACCGAGGTAGGAGGAATCCTACTAGTGAAGAAGCCAATTGTGTATAGGTGAGTAAATGTTTGTACGGTTTGGTCAAAGATGTCTTCCGGAAAATCAAAACGTAAAACAATATCATTTGCATCCATATTGGTTGAGTTGTCAATAGGTTGTGAGTCAAAATAGGGGAAATCTGAAAAAACTGTTGTATTTATCTACTTTCAAATCATGTCCTAGGAAATCGTAATGCATTTTTTCATGCGCAGTGGAAATCATGCCACAGATTTTAGATTGTTTTAGTACTTGCATACCTACCTGATGAGCATGCACCGGTTCACCTAATAAACTGAAAATCAACTGTAAAAGTTCGATCGATTTAAGATGGGGTTCATGTAATTTGGTTCAGTTGAATTCATACATCTCCAGCAGATTCAGCAAGGCAAAAAATAAAACCAAAATAAAAAAAGGTCCTTGCATAGATTCACTTCTCAAGAATGTAAATCCTCCGCTCATTACGCTAAATACATTATGTGTTTGGTATTACTATAAATCTTCAGGCTTATGGTATACCATATTCAAGGTGTCCCCAGTCCAACTTTTTCTTAGAAAAAACAAAAAACAAAAACAAAAACAAAATTTATCCCCAATACATATTGTTGAATCAGAACATTGTCTATATGAGTGAAACCAAATTAAAGTCTTATCATAATATTACCAGTGTTTTTGTACCAAATTTCCTAAACTTAGCCACTTGTTTGGCCATACCCTTTTACAACTTGTAAACTCCAAGATACATGCTTTAAATTCTCATTTTAATAATTCATACAATTGATTTTTATTTTTCAATTCTAAAGCTATAATTAAAATAAATCTTGAAGATAAGCTATAGGAATGAAGCTTTAGATAGTTTGGTCATGTCACATCACAACTACAAAGAAAGAAAAAGAGGTATAAGAATGTTAGAAAACTAATCTAGCATAAAAAATTGTCAGGAAAGTCACCAACAAATAACTAAAAAGGCAGGAAAAAAGATTAAAAACAGAGAATAATTGAGAAAGAGAACTCATGTAGATAACCTCACTTTGTTGGGCAAATCTGGAATGAAGATAATAATTTATGAGGTGTTAAAACCTAAAATAATTGAAACATATATACACCCCAAGATATATCTAGTCCAAATAGAACTTTCTAACTCAACGACTTGGAGCTTCCAAATCAAGAATATTACCAGTGGGGTAACATTTCATTGTTATGAGGATGATAATTTAACTATAAGCACACCCCAAAACATATGTATAATATAATTTATTAGAAGAGTTATAGAATAATATAGCGATGCCTCTTGTATAGCCTAAACCAATAACTTCTTGCTTATCAAGACAATGAGCTAACCACTGGACCCACTTGGGATGATGATGAATTTCAAATTTATTACTTATTGTATCAAATCATTTACTATGGACAGTTATTAAAATTGAAATTATGAGAGTGTAGAAACACAAAATAAATAGACTATTAGTACACTCAAGATATATGATCAACATGATACCTTAGAAGAATTAGAGAAAAATAAAATAATGTTTTAAGTATGCTTGGAAACATATAAAATGAAATGAAGCTTTATTGCATTTGAAGACTTGTAGGATCTATAGAACAAATAGGCATAAAAAACAACAATACAGGATTTTTTCTATAATGATATAACATTGTCTTAAATAAGTAGTCATAGCCCAAGAAAGAAATTAATGTAACTCATCTTCAAGGGCTCTTTATTTGCACAACCTACAAATGTGCTCTTCTCAGGGGAGGTGAATCCATTTTCCACTTTTAATGCTAAGATAAAAAGAACTTAAGCAAAGCTTGCTTATAGCATTTTGATACTTAATGAGAATAGCAACTTTAAGATAGTGAGCTTCTACATCTAGTTTATTAGATGTAATGTGGTGCAAATAAAATTTCCTCTTGCCTTCCACATTAGCCTACATCTATGTTAGAACCTTCCACTTGACTAGTTTGTGAATATGGTTAAGATTTACTACACATCCTCCAAAAAATATTCCATTTTCTCAACCATTGTATCTCTTGAATATACCAATCACAGTCTTTAAATTCTTCAAGAACTACTTTAGAGAATTTGTCTTACCTTAAGATATACAAGTTATGAGTATATATAAAGGCTTCTGCTTCTAAAGGTCATAAATCACATTCACATAATTACATTGAGTAATGTGTTTGCATCTTTTCCTTTAACTCATTGAGAAGAAATTTAATTTTTTCTTTTTTTGTGTTTTTCAATATCTTTTTAAAGTTTAGCACTAAGTCCAAGTTCCTAAACAACACATCTGTACAATGTAGTCGAATAGATGATAGACATATATGAGGTGTTAGAACCCAAAATATAAATATATTAAAAATAAAAATTTATAGTGCAAAGGAAAGAAACAAAGGAAAAACTCAAAAATAACAAAAAGAAAAGACTCAATAATTTTGCGAATGCCTTTATAAATTTTCATCCTTATAATCAATCTTGAAAAACCTCCTCTCAATGGTAGGAAAAGGATCAAACCATTCCCTTATTTAGAAGTTCCCAAATGGGTTTTCACTTCCTACTAATGACTTCTCATTAATAAAAAAGAAAAACTAAATAGAGAAATATTTAGAAATTTAGCTGAAGTAGCTAAAGAGTCTATATCATCTTAAACTAACAATGAAAGAGAATTACCTAGAGAGTCTATGTGAAAAATCACATTACATCGAAACTTCTAGATGACATAAAAAATAAGATGATGAAAGTAATGCCAAGTATGAAGTAGAAATCATAGTTGGTTCTAAAAGAAAGTATTGGGAAGCATATGGATGAGAATATAACAAGAGCATATGGATGAGAATATAACAAGAGCATATAATAAATTAACACATAATCTTGAGTGAGAAGTTTGTGACTGGTTACTTAATTTTTTTGTAACGTAATTTATATTATATTAATAGACCCTTTGAACTATTAAAAAATATATAAAAAACTCTACAAGATCAATTTTTTTTCTAAAAATGTCTAATAATTATTCTAATCTTTGGAATTAGGTTCTTTAAATGCTCTAGACTAGGCAAATAGAAAGTTGCCTGCATTTATTAATTGATGAGGTCTACACAAAAAATAGTCTTAAGTTTTTAATCCTAAATATCTTTTGATCATTCTATGGATTAATAGAAGATGAACACAGAGATGTGATGAACAAGATCAAAAATGAAAAAATGATTCTTAGGAACTTTAAAACTAAAGATATTGAAAGAAAAGTAATGATCAGAGAATTGCAAAAAATGGAAGAATACTATAATGATTTAAAATGGTTTCATGCATTAAGAGTGACACTCGTGGCTTTCTACAAAAAAATATGATCCTAAAAGGCTAAGAGACCTACAACTCAAAAATATGCAAGAGAAGTATTAGCAAGATAATGAAATGATTAATGAACTACTAGACAAACTAGATGTTGAACAATAAAACCAGCTAGCACAATATATATTATTTCAACATCCACACAGAAGATCTTCTAATAACTTTGGTGTTAAACTTGAAGTAATATAGAACAAATTATTGGTTCACTAGTAATGAATCATGATTTGCCAGGCTCTGATATCAGATCTGCAATATCGGGTATGCAATATCATAGCCTGGGTAATAATATCAAATACACAACATCGTGATTCCTATGTAGGCCTATAAATACCACACTCGAGCGCATAGGAAGGGGGGAGTCAGATAGTGTTAGAGTAGGATCATTCTTTCAATTTTTGATTTATTTCAATTCTTTCCCTAGTGCTTGCCCACAGTATGATGATTGTAATTGTATGGAACCTTTATTTAAGTGTAACATACTTGGACACGTGCATGACCGGCAATAAAGATCAATATTACTTCATCATTGTAGCATCCACTTAGCTCTTAATTACTTTAATTATTAATTGTTATTAATTTTTCTCTTCATTAATATTTCTTTGTCATCATTTACTATTCCTATTACTAAATGTGGAATGAGTACGACTTAATCATGAACATTTAAGTGTAACTACTTAGTAACCTCGTAGCATATCTAGGAGTGCTCAAGTAATGTATGTTTGGTAATCCCAGAAGTAGTACACAATGTCAAAGATGTGTATGGATGATTAAGGATGGATGCTCATCGCACTTAGGCTAGTTTAGATTTTTCTTCTCATTACCTATTAGCTTAAAACAAGATTATCTTCCATTGTCCCTAGGAGTAGCACTAGTTTAGGATCACATCATTCTCCTCACTCTAGACTAAACCATACATGACAAAGTAAATACTAGTCCAGATGGGAAGACAATGAATTGCGATCAACATGTAACTATTTAGATACCACAACTAGTCTGTCTGCGGAGTTCGACTAGATCATGTGTGAACACTTATATTCTTATGGTGTAGTGTAGGGGTACCTAGCCACTCATCATTAGCACCATTGCCAAGGACAATGCTAGTTATTTAGATTAGTTACATCATCCAAGATCATTGTAACGAAGCCTTGACGATATATATTTTAGAGAGAAACTAATTACAAATAAGCCACACACAATTCATCACAATGTCTCTTTCACAAGACTATGACAACACAACAACTAGTAAGGAAATTCATTGGAGAACCAATGAATTATATGATGATGAAGACGAAGTTTGGAGTACTCAATCTGATGCAAGGGTCCCCTATGTACATAAACAAAGACAAAATAATCCCAACCTACCTAGTGATGATGAATCCATGTTGGCCACTAAGAGCCTAATGCATATACAAGAGGCTATTTGAATATCCTACAGGCATCGTAGGGAAAGTTGTCTACCCAAGCTTAACTTAAAGAACTTTTCCAAGTGTTAAGGAGGCTATGATTTAGATCTGCAACATCATTTACAAGCCTTCCATGATGCCTGTGTATGGAACAATATTGATAATGGGTGGCAAAAACTTAAGCTCTTTCCTAGGACACTCATTGGCCAAGCAAAAGTATGGTACAGGTCCTTAAGACCAAAAGCAATTTGACATTGGCCAACAATGGTAGAACTCTTCAATGAAAGATATCAAACCTACACAAGAGTGTCATCCTTAAGGAGACAAATCAAAGAATGGAAATAGTGGCAACATGAACCCTTGGACATGGCCTTAGAAAGATACTATTTGTTGTTAAACAATTGCCCAGGCTATAGATTCTCCAAGGAAAGGCTAATGTACCACATCATGGATGGGCTTCGTAATGAAACAAGGGAGACCCTAGGGATGTATGCCTGAGGTCAACTATACAAGCTACAAACCCACCAAATCCAAGAGCTTATTAAACGGGTAACAAGAGAAGGAGAAATGGCTAAATGGGAGAATGTCGGAAGCTCTCAATAGGACCAAAATATCGAAATAGCAAAGTTCCATGATCATGAAGAGGAGAAATCAACTCACTTCAAGGAGGTGGAATCATCTCTGCCAATACTACAATCACTCAATGAAATTGAGGCAAAGATCAATAAGATGATGGAATGGATACATGACAAATGTAGAAAATATGACAACATTATTAGAGGTGGAACTATGCCAAATCAAGAAATAGGATAGGACACCATGCAACAATAAGAATGAAGGGATGAAGACAATAAGAATAGGAGCTCAACTACCAATCATACATATCAATGTAATTTTTTCTTGTACGATCACCCCAAAGGCCACTACCCAGTCTTATCACATTTACATGAGTGTTGGGAAGGAATGTTACATCCAGACTTCGTACAAAAATATCGTATTCAACCACAATGGCAAAAATCCCATTTATGGGGGAGGCCATTACCAAAAAAACCATACCCTTCATATGTCCCGACACTAAACATTCATTATGTTCAACACCCTATTTCTCCAACTGGATCAACATCCTTTGCTTCACCTCATCGTTATCATCCTCCTAAGTGTCATCAACCCACGTCCTCTCCAACAAGGTCACCACCTCATGTTCCTTGCAGTTCTCCTCATTTTCAATATTCTCATCATTCACCTCCTTCTACATCTCCACCAATTATGCCAAAAGGTTATGCACCACGACACCAACCCATGAACATTATTTGTGCTACTACTGTCAATAGTAGTGGGGGTCTACTGTGTTGAAGCATCCATTCTTTAGGCATGATCGTAGGAAGAAATAGCATGGTTCAGAATCCACTGCATCCACCAACTCAGCACAAGCCCAAAACTATGGTGCATCTTTCTCCTTGAACTTATCACAAGCCAAACACTATGAATATTTTAAATCTGCTCATGGAATAAGCATGATTTTGCAAGAATTTTGTAGAACTTTAATTGTTATGGATTTGGCTATTTTGGAAATCATTTAGATTTTGGAATAAACTAATAATATTTTTAAGGCAAGAGTTTGTGAAATTTGAGCTCTTATGGATTTCGGCCATTTTGAAAATCTCATCAATTTTTGGAATAAAATAATAATATTTACATGATCATTTGTGCTTAGTTGGTAGTGGGAGTTGTGAATCTTTCAGATGCCCCCCTACCCTGCATGCAATAGTGTTGTATTCTTTAGTGGGATCCATCCAATAGAAACAAGGGTTGTTGGATGGATTTTCTAAACTAGATTTTCATTTGTATGTTTATGTGAGGCTATGAATTTAGTCGAGACCATGGCACTAAGCAATTAAGTCTAGTAGAGTTACAATGATGCATAGTCAAGACCTATCCTTTCGATGATACATGTCCCTTGGCCATCGAGGATGTTAATAGCAAGGCTTTTGTTAAGACCTAACCATGAGTAACTTGTTTAGGGTCACGACATTAATCTAATGATAGTAGTGAGGTTATTTCAAGAGCTATCAATGAGTTTCTTTGGTAGTGAGGATAACCAAGACCTTGCCTTTGGAGATGCCTAGTTAAGATATACATTCTTTGGATTTTGTTGGATAATTTGTGATATTTTTGGACATTAAAATAATCTAAAGGATAATCCAATGTTAGTAGTGAGGTTATTCCAAGACTTGATGGTTCTTATTGGTAGGGAGGATAACCAAGACCTAGCCTTTGGATATTCCTAGATAAAATATACATTCTTTGGATTTTTGAATCTCTTTTTGGATTTCTTTTAGATTTTTTGACTTCTTTGGATTTTTGGATTTCTTTGAAAATTTTGGAAAATTTGTGGCAAACTTGAACTTGAAACATTTTTTAATATTTTATTGGAGACCTTGTCTAGCCCATAGCTTGAAACTTTTTTTCCCAGAACCTTTATGCTCCATGAAGAGGGAAATATAATAACCTTTCTTATTTGAGGGGTTCTTACTCCTTTTGCATTTTGATGCATAGAGCTCAAAATAGGTAGGGAAACTTCAAAAGATAGATACGAAATGAAAGTTGGATCAATTCTCTACAACATGGTCCTTCTAAACTTTAAAAATAATTTTTGTATATTTTGAATTTTTATAAAATAAAAGCCTTGTACACTTTTGGGTTATTTGAGGCATGTACCTTTTTTTGTGAATACATAGTAAAATATGATAGATATAAATTTGTTGCTTGTGCCATTAGGATGATGAGATTGCAAGGAACATTTTTCATTTTGGCATGTGCCCTATGTTTGGAAAAGTGATGGACCACGATATTGCATACGCGATATCACATACGCAATATCGTGCACGCAATATCACATCCACCACACGATATCACGTCTTGCCTCATCTTTTATAAATAAGAGGTGGCAACCTTGGTTTTGGGAGAATTAGATTTAGACCCCTAGCTAGATTCTTATAGTTTTTTCATTCCAAAGTTAGAATTATTTATGTGTGCAGTCATAGAGTGAATGGATCTTTATTCGAGAAATTTGTACTTGAGCACAATTTTGTGTACGGCAATAAAGATGAACTTTATTATAAACCTTGCAACATACAAATTAAGCTAATTAGTAATTAATGATTATTTAATGCTATCCTAGTTAATTAATATCTCTCTCAACCTTCAACCCCCTTAGTTAAATACACTCAATATGACCGCTTCGAGCATGTGTGTAGTGCTTGGTAACCCAATAACGATTAGCATTTGGTAATCCTAGCAGCGTTGCACTGGTTCAGGATGTGTACGGAAAGTGGGAATGGATACTGGTGTTAGGAAAATTTATAACTTAGTTAATGAATAGTTAATGTAAGTTAGCCACTTATTTCTCTCCCCCTCTCCCTTATTAGCAAAAGACATAAAAAATACAAAAGCTATAAAAATCATATACCTCAAGCTTACTTAACCATACAACTGTGACAATACAAGTAAGTTTGGGAAGACAACGATTGATTAACCTTGATTGTTCCATTAAAGTGCATAAGCACTTCATCCTTGGAGTTCGACTGGATCATGCGTGAAACGCTCATATTCGTATGGTTGAGTGTAGGGGTACCTCGTCACTCATCATTGGCACCATTGCTGGGGACTTAGTTGTTTGTGTGCTGCATAGAACATAGGAAATCATTCGTATCATTGGAATGTTAGAATGAACCCTTAGGGTTAATCAAAGAAAGACAAGACAATAGTACATTGCACATTGAACAAAACAAGATGTCTTCTTCTTTTCATAAGAGCACTTCACCACTTAGGACTAACACAAGAGGCAGTCGGTGACACAATACACATAACTAGGATCCACTAGTTTCACAACAATTTTGTGTGGTAGATACTCATCCTAATGAGTATGTACCCAATTTCACCTTTATTCTCCACTAAAACAAACAACTACGTTGGAGAGACTTGGAGAGTAACATAGTGTTCCCTCCAGACTGATCAGTTCCCAACATGCTCCTTCATGCTCTCACACGAATAGGCATGGCCCTTTTATATGAAAAATATGCTACACATGATCATGACTCAAGAGACTATCATCCCAAAAAAGCACAATGTCAAAGGGACTTGTGACAGGAGAGATACCATACATCTTTGAAGGGTAAATGGCCCCATGATGCTCTGCATGTTTTGAGCAAAATTGAGGATGGTGAACCTACTTCAATAGGTTTCCCATGAAACAATGTTCCTCCTTCTAACATTTGTCAAGAGGTGATGTATCAGAATCTCCACTCCACTATTCAAAACCCTGGTTCTGATACCCACAAACACGAAGTGTTCAATGAAGGAACATGAACACACGATAAGGGTAGACATTTTGATCATGATCACGATCAAGGCCTAGACCACTGAAGAAAAGGTAGGAAACATCATCATGGTGATGGTTCTCTTTCTTTTTCACCTTCATCGTCATCTTCACCGTCTCCTTCAGTGTCCAAATGCAATCATAGGAAAACCAATTGTGAGGATAAGGAAAAAAGAAGTGAAAGTCATCGATGAGACAATCGAGAACGAGGACAAGGGCACTCTAAAGAATCAAGGCATAGAAGAAGGGTGAGTAGGGAACCACGTAGAAACCATAGACGCTATGAATGAGATGATTAGGAAGAACCCCTACTCGCAACTAGAAGCATGCAAGATATAATGAAGGTTGTAAGAGTTCCAACAAGGCACCAAAAGGATAGTAGGATCAAGAGGTTAGACATGAACAACATCCCACAATTTGAAGGGGGATACAACGTTGATCCTCAAAATCATTTATAGGCATTCCATGATGCATGTTCCTTAAAAAATATAGAAAATGAATGGCAAAAACTAAAGTTATTCCCAAGGACACTAGTGAAAGAAGTTGAAAGCTGGTACCAGTCCTTAGAACCAGAATCCATTTGGAGGTGGAGTACAATGTTAGAACTCTTCAATAATAAGTACCAAATGTACTCCCGAGTGTCTAACCTACAGAGGAAAATCCAAGGATGGAAGCAAGGAAATCATGAACCCTTGGATGCTACCATGGGCCACTATTACACACTATTACATTGTTGCCTTGGCCATGGTTATTCATAGCAGGATCAACTAACCATCTTGTGGATGGACTTAGGCATGAAACAAGAAGAACCCTTGGGACATATGCCCAAGGAAGGTTATCAGAGCTTAAGTCTTATCAAATTAATAGACTATTAAAGCAAGCTGCGAAAGAAGAAGGTGAGCTACAGAAGAGAGAAAGTGAGGAAGAATACAACTAAGATCCTTACCCCTGAAAAAGGAGAGTGAGATTTTGTGAGGAGGAAGAAGAGTCACCACTCGAAGAGATGGTGAAGAGAAAAAATTTGCCTTTCCAAAAGTTAACATCAAAAGTATCGACAAAGGTAGACCAAATGTGGGACTCCTTAGATAGTAGGTTTGAAACTATTCTTAAAATTGTAGAGGAGTCTAGGGAGTGAGGTGGTAACCACGAAAAAAAGAAAAAGAGAGAAGTGGAAAATGCACATAACAAGGGTAAGGGCAAAATGGCCATCATAGAAGAGGTTGTGGATTCAAACACGGATAGTGATAGTGAATGCGAGATATGCCAATACGACCATCCTAAGGGATTTTGCCCAGTGATATCGCATCTACAAGAGTTTGGGATGTATGTACTTAATCCATGACTAAATAAACAACAAGCACCTCAACGATTACCTTATCCCCAGGGTAACCCAAGGCAGTTCCAGCAACCTTCAACATATTATCCAAGTGGAACTCCACCACAACCCGTTGAGCAACATCAACAGTGGAAATACCCACAGTCATGGGGGATGCCACCACCAAGGCAACAATACCCATACTAGCAACCTGACCCATATGGCTACTACATGCAGCATCCAATCTCTCCATGTGACTTTGTTAATCACATTGCACCACAACATCACTACCAAGCCCATAAGTATTATATAAATCCTTCTCCTAAGGGAGATAACCCACAAATATACCATCTTTCAAATCCATCTGCAACTCTCACACCAATAGCTCCATTACAACCTAATCCAGTAATGCAAGGGAAACTCCCTACTCAACTACAGCAATGTAATGCCACAAGGGCTGTAAATCCTCAACCCACTATTGGTTCTGACAATCATATGAGGAAAAGACCTTTCTTTAGAACCGATAGTCCAACCAAGCCCTTACAACCACAAGCAGTTGAACCTTTGAACACCTCCCCATCAAATAATGCTTTAGAGCTCCCTTTGAAAAAACACCGAGCTCAACTCATACAGTTATGTTAACACATGCCATTACTGACTGGATCAAGGTTGGCCACCTTCTCAAGAAATTCTCTGATCCTAGAAGCCCTCTAATCTATCTCCAAATTCGCTGGGAATGATCCATGCAAAGCTCTGCTAGATTTAGGCTCTGAAGTCAACTTAATATCGCAAGAAATGTACAAAGCCTAGAACCTGCCTCAATTGAAGAAGAGAAATGTTTGCCATGATCTTTCCCTGGAAATATCTAAGGAGAAAACTTTTGGAAAGATCAAGAAGAAGAAGGTTCCATGCATTGCATACAGTGATACAAGGTGCAATTGCATGCAAAGATCATGGGTTGTGCAAAGTTTAGCATTACCTACATGCAACTGGTGTGCACAAAACATTAATATACAAAAGTGCCTGTATGTAGCAACCACACAACAAGAAGACACCCAGTGGATGATAGCTGATTAAGAGAGAAACACACTAATGTGCATGGAACTAACTGAGAGAATAACTTGCACTTACATTGAAAGCATAGATTCACTAGAGCAAGTCCGCTGCCAACTTCCAAGCTTTAACCTTGAAAACATCTACTAGGGGAAGTTGGAAAACTTGAAAAATTCAAACAATAGCCCCTAGAATTAAAACCATTACCCACCATTCTGGAATATATGATTATTGAAAATGGAAAATCGGTAATCATCAATGCAAGACTTGCTTCCAAACAAAAAGGAAGACTGCTAAAAGTAATAAACAACTAGTCAAAAGCCTTTGCCTGGTCATATCCTGAATTAACTGGAATAGATCCTAGGATATGCCAGCATAGGATTTACTTTGACCCCTCCTTGAAACCTCAAAAACAACCACAGAGGCGATTGAACCCAAAATTGAAGCAAGTAGTAAAAGAAGAAATAGAACAGCTTCTTAAGGTTTGGTTCATATAGCTCATTCCTGATAGTAAAAGGGTTAGCCCTCTAGTAATCATGCCTAAAAAGGGAGGAAAATGGAGGGTGTGCATAGATTTTAGGTTTCTGAACATGGCAACATTTAAGGATCACTTTCCGTTGCCATTTGTTGACTATGTCTTAGACACCATAGTAGGGCATCGCTATTACAGTTTTCTGGATGGCTATAGTGGATACAACCAAATATAGATAGTCCTAGAATACCAAACCAAGACAATGTTCACTAGTCCTTGGGAAGCATTTGTGTATAAAAAAATGTTGTTTGGCTTGTGTAATGCTCCTGCCATGTTTCAATGCCTAGTTCTAAGAATATTCCAACAACAGATAGGGAATGGAGTGGAAGCCTTTATGACGACTTCTCAACCTATGGAATAAGTTTTGATCAAGCCTTGGACCGATTAGAGAAAGTGCTGAAAAGATGCGTAGAAACCAATCTAAGGCTCAACTAGCAGAAAATTCATTTAATGGCCAAGAAGGCATAGTACTTGGGCATAACATTTTACATGCAGAAATAGAGGTAGACCTAGATAAAATTAGGGTCATCCAAGAAATCACCCATCAACCAAAAACTATCAAAAACATTTAGTCATTCCTTGGACACACTGGCTACTATATAGAATGGCCAATGCAGAAAATACCTCTGATAGGGGATGACCTTGCTCACTATTTCAGATCTCCTCCTTCCAACTCAGTCATGGGGGAGACAAACACCTTTGCTAACCATTTGAGGTCCTCAGTTCCTTTTAGGTTTTTGTTTTACAAATTTCTTTAATTTTTCTTGTTCTTGTTTTGCACCATCATTTATACTTTCTTATTTATTCGTGTGATTGTTTTTTTTTTATTTTTTTGTTTTTTGTTTTTATTTTTGTTTTTGTTTTGTTAGATTCTTCACCTAATAAGTGCTCCTGATGGTGGTATGAACTGCATTCTATTGATTGCTAATGTTTGGTTTTTACCTTTGAGCTATAATTTTGATACTAAGGTATGGTTCTTTTGATATAATAGGCAATGATTCCATGTCATTCATGCATCCATGAATTTCTATGGTCTCTCTTGGCTTGGAACTGTATAGTCTCCTTCTTTAATAATAAAACTATTAATGAATTGCTAACTGGGCATTTCTCAAACTAAGGAAGGACTTAAGGACTGAAAAGGGTATGACTTCAAAGGGATTTGATGAATTTGTGTTGGCTATTCTCTTAGGTGCTTGGATGTTTTCTTCTTGAGTTTTCCTTACCATTCCAACATTGCTCCATTATCGAGAAGATAAGCCAATAAAAATAAGTCTTTTCATGGTGTGGTTCTCATGCAAAAAAAAAATAGTGAGAATTCAAAGCACACCCCTTAGAAAAAATAATCATCTAGGCTACAAGCACTAGTTATGGAACTAAACAGACATGTTCCCTCTAACTAAGGCCCTTTCTGACTTCCTACTTCTCCCTTTCTCGTTTTCCTCAGAATGGTGTTGACTCTTTAGCGGAAGCATTCTTGTTACTTCAAGTGGATGGATTGGCCAAGTGTATTAATGTGAAGTCACTGGATGTAGATTGTTTGAGGTTGGATTTGCAATGAGATCTACTTAGTCACATTAACCATAAGTACACAAGGGGCTGTACACCACCTTGTCCTTGGGACTCCATTCCATTCTCTTCTCCTCATCATTATTTCTCCATTTTCCACTTCATTGCTAGTTGTATCAATAGTCTATATTTTGGTTAATGCATTCTTTTCTCTTTGGTGAATTCTTGTGGTTAAATCTTTAACTCTTGTTTCCAAATGACATTTCTAGAGCCTATGGACTCTTTGAATGTGGTTTGTCAGGGCATAAAGGGCATGAGCCTACTTTGGGGAGTACCCACTGGCATTCCTATTTGGTGCATCAGTTAACTTATTTTCCTTAAATATTTTTGCAATCAACATTTTTTTTGTTTCATTCCCATCTCTGACATCCATTTTATCAGTGTTGTCGTTGTTTCTTTTTCTCCATCTTTCTTATTCCTTATCTTCTTCCATTCTACCACTACCGGAGGATTGCTCTTAGTCATGGGGGCCCTAGTCCAATTTTTTCAATTTTTCCTAACCCGTACACCTTGGGTAGTCACCAATGTTATATCTCTAGAATCTGTATTGTCCATATCACAACCCAGCCAATGGACCTTACACTGAGGCAAGGTATCAACTGTATTATGATTTACTTATCCTTGCTCATATGTGACTGTGTTGTGTGTGCAGATGCCAATCATACAACAATGGACTGGACCTGGAGGAAACACACAGGATGGACTGGTGCTAGAATAGTTGTGTAAGGAACAAGATTGATAGTGCAGCTATGGATGGACAATGGAAGGTGCAATTTTCACTTTGGCAGAAACACATCTTCTCCTTTTCTCTCTCTCTCTCTCTTCTCTCTCAATTGCCAAATAAGGCTAGATGTCAATTGTGTATAGTGTTAACTTTTGTAGTTATGAATACTAGCATTGCCATGTATTGTAATGTTGATCCATTCAGATGTCATCCCATTCACCATTNGTATTATTATTAGCAGAAGACATAAAAAATACAAAAGCTATAAAAATCATATACCTCAAGCTTACTTAACCATATAACCATGACAATACAAGTAAGTTTGGGAAGACAATGATTGATTAACCCTAAGTGTTCTATTAAGGCGCATAAGCACTTGGTCCTTCGAGTTCAATCGAATCGTGCGTGAAATGCTCATATTCGTATGGTTGAGTGTAGGGGTACCTCGCCACTCATCAAAAAGTTTAATATTATTTATTTTATATTAATATTTTATGATTTAATTTAGTAAATTTTAAATGTGAATAACTTTATTTTTTAGATGTTTTTTTGAGATGCAACAAGTATCATTAGGATCATTATTTTGCATGCTATTTTATGATGCACCTAGTGGAATTTTTAGACAACTACCTTTTTGTTGTGCAAAAATCCAATATTTATTAAATGAATTTTATTTAAGTATAGATGTGAGTATTATAAAATTTTGTTGCACTATATTTTTCTTTAGTAATTATGCTTCTAAATAATAATTTTTACTTACTTGGCTGCTTCCTTTTGATTTATTAAATCACGGTTAAATCCATATCCTTGGGGTTTCATAGCATCTCTATTAGTTATGTATAAGGTATTTTATAGATAATTAATAAGGGTATTACATTTCCAAAATAAAATATCAACAAGAAGAAGACATGGATTGGAGAAAGCTAAAAATTCATAAGAAACTTGACTAGAGCTCCTAGAACTTAAAACATTACTTTATTTACTAGAGTATGTATTTATAAACAATGAAAATTTGGTGATTATTGACATTGATATTATTCATTAATATAAACATAAATTTGTTGAGGTAGCAAACAAATGGCTAATAGGTTTTGCATTGTCATATGATGAAATCACTAGAATAGATCCACACATTTGTCAACATCGAATTTATATAGATTCTATAGTCAAACCATGCTATCAACCTCAACAAATATTAATGAAGCATTAGTTGGCTCCATGGTAGATGCCTCAACGNTATTAATGAAGCATTAGTTGGCTCCATGGTAGATGCCTCAACGCAAGTGCGTCAACACATGCTATCGCATCTATTGGCTACATTGATGCAATCATGTCGATGTAGATTCCTGGATACATGCTGTTGGATCTTTTTGAATTAAAAGGTTCCAATATTAGGGGTCTAGATGTGATGTCAGATATCCAATATCGGGGGATGTGTGCTAGCATATAAATATAGTGCTTAGACACAGTTTGGGCATAGTTTTGTCAATATAGTAGCCAAACTCTTACAGTTTTATTCTGTAGTCTTCGAGAACAGTCAGTGAGCACCTATAGTGTGGATCTGAGTCAATTGTATGGTGTCTTATTTAAGCAGCAATGTACTTAGACACATTCCGTGAACAACAATAAGATCAAGATTGATTCTTATTCATTGCAACACTTTGACTTAGATTAGATTTACTTTGACTTAGTTAATATTTACATTTCCATGCATATTAATGAGTTAGTGGAATGAGTGCAACTAGTTTTGAGCATAAACACATATTCTCTTGGTAACCCTAGTAGCATTATTGTTTAGTTCAGCTAGTAGCATAGTGCTTATTAATCCGAGTAGTGGATACATGGGTTTAGGAAGAATACAATAAGCTAGGAATAGACACTCATCATCCATAGGCTAGTTTAGATTTTACTTTTCATTGTTAATTAGATTAAATAATTACTTTCTCTATTAGCATTAGGAGTAGATTAGGGCTGAACAACATCAATTATCATATGTCTCACTTTGGACTAAACCATATGTGACAAATCTACCACTAGTCTAGGTGGAAAGATAGCGAACCATGATCAAGAGATAATGATCTAGATACGAAAACTTGTCCCATCCATGGAATTTGATAGAATTGTGCATGAATGCTTATGATTTGTATGATTGGACATAGGGGTACCTCACTACTCATCATTGGTGTTGATGCTAGGGATGGTGCTAGTTATCTAGATTAGTTATATCATGCATGATTTTTGTAAATGCATTAACGATATATCTTTTAGAAAATATTAAATCACACATACCATAAACAAAGAATAATGTCTCTTTCACAATAAATTAATAATTCAATGTATAGCAAAAGCACTTATTGGAGAACTAATGAGGTATATGATGAAGAAAATTGGAGTGACCAACCTTATGCAAAGGTTTTATATGTTCATGACCATCTTGACAATCCTCAAGGACCACATTCACCATACAAATATGAGGGTTACTACTAGTCTAGGTAAAAAAATAGTAACTTACAATTATTTAATTAGATAAAATACTATTTCTAGTCCATTAAGAATTACAATAGGATCTTCCATGATACTTATAAATTATATGATTATATGTCAGACATACTCACCACTATATGTGATGTTGCAACTATGATGTTGTAGCTCTAGTTACTAAGTTGCAGATGTAACATCTTAGTGTTAATAAATGCTTCTAATTATAGCTCACCCATCACATTTATTAGATCATTTAGGTACATAGTAGTCAAACTCTTGTAGTTTGATTTTGTAGCTTGCTAAATAGTAAACAAGTGCTTGCACCATGGAATTAACTTAGTTGTTTGGAATCTTATTCAAGTAAAGTGTACCTAGATATAATTTATGAACAATAATTAGATTGAAATTAATTTTCTTTTATTATAAAATTTTGAATTAACATATATTTATATTTATTTCAAGTAATTTCCTTTATTATTTTACCAATTTCCTTAGCATAATATTTATGTTTCATTGTGTGATAATCATTGGCAAAATGAACATGATTTAACTTTAAGCATTAACACATATTGGCTTGGTAATCCCAACAGTTAATGTTCAGGCCTAAGATGTAATGATAAGTTAGAGAATGACATTCATTGATGAAACATTTCTTAGTTATAAGTGACATTGTAGCTATGATATTGTATCTTCACCTATAATATCATTGATATGATGTATTTGAATTTGGTCATGTCTATAAATACCAACCATCCATCATACCAAAGAATAACATCCTTACCAAAACTCTTGCAGTTTATTTTCTTGAAGTTATAGTTGTAAGTGCTTGTAGTATGATCTTAAGTGATTGTACAACATCTTTATTTGAGTGAACTATACTTGAACATGCTTCATGAATGACAATAAATATCAAAATTATTTATGATCATTTCAATATCTCATATAGCTTAGCTTTATTTTCCATATGTAATTTACATTTCAGTTGTCATTTATATTTTTGATGTATATTAGTATTTAGCAGTGTAAATATGACTAATATCAAACATTAAGTATAATTAGCCAATGAAATGGAAATATCATTTGGTTCATCCACTAATGATTTACTTAATAATTCTATTCACAATTATATAAGTTTAGGACTGAACAAAAAATTAGGAATAGATGCTTATTGCCATTAGGCTAGATTATAAATACTTTCCATTATCTTTTAGTTAATTAAAATATTTATTTATTTTATAATATTTTATTCTTACTAACTTAGAGCCAAACAACACTAATACATCTTATACATTACTATGAGTTTAATCATACACTTTGATTATCACTTTCTCTAGTAAGAAGAGAATGATCAATGAGCCTTATATTAACTAGCTAGAGCTCATATTATTCTATCCATGGATTATAATTTAGTCATGCATGTACTCTTGTATGACTTTGATTGTTGGGTGTTGGAAACTCTCACTGCTCATCACTAGCATTCTTATTGGGGATGATGTCAATATTCTAATTAGTTGATATTATACAAATTCATTGTATTAGCATTTAATGAATCGTATTTCAAAATGCATAACATTTTTCAAACATACACGTAGGTCATAATTAATTAAACATGGCTTTGACACAAAAAGTCACTTATGCACTTGCTATGAGATCAATGAAAGTAATGAGAAATCTTCTACTAAAGAAATTTGGAATGGGCCAATGCAAAAAAGAATATCCAATGCTCATACTAATTCATATTATCTAGAGTTTACCTCCAATTTTTATTAAGATGAATAATCTCAATGGAAATATTTACATGGTAATATTATATTACTGCTAAACCAATCAACACAATCCATGCTCCAAACTACACTACTAAGATCTAGTCTTGGTCATGTACATGGAGGTTATCAAGTCACTAAAAACATGAGTACTTTATTAGCCAACTAAAGTCCAAGCTAGAAGAGACACCATTAGGAAGATAAGTATGAATAAGAGAAGGATAAATGTGCGTCCTAGATGATACTCCCATTGGAAAAGAGAGATGTGGAATATAAAATTAAAAGATATCATCATCATTATTTCAATTTATGAGCACATGTCGTATATATTGAAAAGCCTTTACAATAGATATTATGTTTAGCCATAGCAAAAACTTCTAGAAGGGATGGGATAGACCCTAGAATAAGAAAGGATCTAAGGCCTAAACTAGAAGACACCTAGTGGCTTAAAAATGAGAATATAAAACTATTTCAAAGATGCATGGAGAAAATTGATCTACTTATTAGTTCTAGACATAAGAAAATGGACCAAAGAGAGGACTTAGACACATATATCTTATAGAACTAATAAGTGTTGGCACATTTTGGCCATTTCATGGAACAGGTTGGCATGATAAAATTGGTTAAATTTTTATTTTTATTTTTGGAGAAGTGGCAAGAATTTGAGTTTGTAGAGAAAAAGAATAAGTTAACAACAGGATTCCTTTAATTTAAGGAAAAAATATAGGAGCACCGTTCCTATAGCAAGCTTACAAATCTTTGCTAATAAGTACAGGATCACCAACGTGTTGTTCTCCCTCTATAATTATTAGCATTGCATTTCACAAGGCAAAAATATAGATATATGTATATATTATGATCCACTGGGCTTTACTGATGAATATCTTGATAATCTCAATGCCTGCCAGCAACGCAAATTCAACAATCTGGTGTAGGGTGAAGTTATTTCTCTTGTGAAATTCAGGAATATATTGTCTAAAATTTCATGGCTAAGCATGATATTTTTCTCTGTAATGAAAAATAAAAAGTGGAATTCCGTGTGACATAGGAGGTGCTCCGCATTATTGCAAGGGACCATGGTATGTGAACCAAATTTCTCAATACCAATCAAAACTGAGTACAGCAATCCATTATTCTATGGCACAACTCCTAATAATACACACCCTGCAAAAAGAAACATTGATATAAAATGGCAGAAACGGGATTATTCAAGGGTTGCGCTAGTGCTTCGTCATTGGAATTCCAATTCTCAACGGCCATTTCTGCCTTGCAAAAAAATTAGAAAATAAAAATAAAAATCTACAACGCCTCCACTATCTTGAAGTTGCGTAGCAATGAGAGCAAGAGGAGGAGTGCGAGCATTAGGATCTGGCTGCTGGTGATGGTGTTAAATTCAATTGCATTTTGCAAGCCCTACCATTCGAGGCAGCCGATGACAAAATAAAGCTGTCGCTGACAATCTAACGGAGGAGGATATTCGTGAGGTATGGAAGTCGTCTGGGTTGTCACATAACACCAAGGTTCCTGCTGATATGCTTATCATCACCATTGCCTTCTATTACTCTGTCCAACAAAAAAATGACTGAATGTATGCGTGCCATATTATGAAAGCAACAGGAGGATGTGGCCTCACATGAATTGCAGGATTCTTGGGGCTCTCTTTTTGTCTTAGTTGACCATGATTGCATACTTCTCTCTAAAATATGTGCTATTGCTATTACTGATACCACTGCCCTTTGCAAACTCAAATCATCATTTTTTTTAAAGAAAATTGATGAGAACTCACCTTAGGTAGGAGCACGTTCAATGATTTTCTTGACTTGAATTTGCACATGATTTGAATTAAAACTGCACATACCTTTCATAATCAAGTGTCTTTTTCTCTCAATAATTTCATAAGAAATGTAGAAAAATCATATTCTCATCCAACACAGTATTGATGGTGAACATAAATCATCACCAGCACAAATAGAGAAACATGCGTGACATGCTACGCATGAACACGACACATCTGGAAATCATTTCCAGTGATACTGAAGACGGATGCAGCAACTGAACAACACACAGCAACATTACTAGACGTAGCGGCAGAGCCTTCTCTTGCGGTGGTAGTTGATATGCGGTTCTGGCTGAGATCGGCATAGGGCGGAATAATTTGAAATTGTTTGCATAAACCTGGCTTTTTCAGGCCTGACTCCTTCACATTCGGAGGCATTCTTAAACGTGCAAAGATCAATTGCTCCCTGCTAGTTGGTTATGAAGGAAGGGAGAATCAGTTACTAGGAGATGATGGAGATTATGTGTTGCTGGTTGAAGCACCTTCTGTAACGGTGCCCAGTAACCACCACCGTATTCAAATTTCTTTTTCCAGTAACCACCACCGTATTCAAATTTCTTTTTCCACTGAACGTCATTTTTCCAAGGAAGCCAGCAGCAAATTTTACATGGATATAAAATGCATATGATTTAATTATATAGCATTAAAAATTTGCAAGGATCAGCTTTATTAATTTTAAAGACCATACAGCCGCCTCCACCAACATCTACACTAAGATGGATGCTAAATTACTTTCTTAATATAGCTTGATCATGAAAATTACTAGGGCTTAATGACATTTAATAATTAAAATCCTAAATAAAAATAAAATGGCAATTGTATGAAGCTCTTATACTATGGAGATATTGGATTTTTTTTAATTATTATATAGGTTGTTGCTTATAAAAGAAATATTTGTAATATTTACACATGCCAATGTTAGCATGATTTTCTCCTAACTTCATGTATAAATTACAATTTCCTAACTTGTTGGGCAAGTAATATCTCCTAACTTGTTGGCAAGTTATAACTTCCTTACTTGGGAGAGACGTTAGCCAAGATATTTTGGAATATCTAACTACCTATGAGACCCTATAAAAAGGCTTCAGGGGTTAGAATAAAAACACACCAGGATCACACTCTTGGGGGGAAGAGCATCGGAAAAGAAGATATTGTGAAAGATTGCTTGTAAGATGACTTGTTAAAGATAACATTTCAGCCTCTTTGTCATAGTCCTGTGAGTTATGTTTATTTTTTATTTTGTTTAAATTTTTTAGCTAGTGGTTTAGATAGTATCATGCTTGTTAGGTAATTTTGGGATTTTTAGATTGCTCTTATTGTTCTTGTTGCATGATAGAAAATTTCTATTAAAATTTTGCCATAGAAGAGCTTGTGTTTAAAAGCCTTAAGAGCATTTTAGTAGTAAATTTCATTATTGTGCAATGTATAAGAACCGCTATTGAGATTGTTGTAAGAGAGCCTTTGCATATAGTCAAGCCATTGAACTATTCAATAGTCAAGAGGGTTCAAAAAATCTTTGGTATTTTGATAGGACTAGAATAGCTTCTTTTATCTTTAAAGTGAATCTCCATGGTATTTCAATTAGAAATTGTAAATTATTTTGAAGGTTCTATTGAATACAATTGTTGACATCCATTATCTAGCCAAAATAGAGTCTGGTACATGATAGTTACGCAGCAATTTTGTGGGTAGCATAGTAGGATTATCTTGAAGAAATTACTTATTTTGAGCCTTGGAAGTTTGAACAATTCATAGTTATTGAATTTGGGATAGCTGTATTGTGAAATTTTTACTCGTATCATTTTACCTTATTTAAACATTTGAGATTTTTACACAAATCTGCTTTCTTGTTATTTTCTTTCTATTTGCATTGAATCTCGCTCTATTTCTAATTTTCTTGTGGAACTATCTCTTTCTCTGGGGAAAATTAGAAGTAGATTCGCAAAGTTGTGCTCAAATGTTTTTGCAAAATTTTATTTGTTACAAGTAGGTATTATAAGGACCACATAGACTAGGCAATTGAAAAAAATAGAAACACTCAACAACTCATACTACTTTACAAAGTTGGCTGAATCTTTTTAAGATAAGTCATTTATAGTTTAACACACAACCCAATCATTTCATTTTTCACAACAGCACACCGCAACAGCACACACACATAATCAAATTAACTATTGAGTCTATTTGGAGGTATCTGGGCCTTGGTGTTTTCAGAGACCAGCAAGCACCTAAATCCTATTTGAGGACTCTCGTTAACAGTCGCATCCCAAATGGTCACCAATAGTTTTTTTGGCGCTAGAAGGAGGGCTAAAAATTTAGCCTCTAAGTTCATAAGCCTTATAATTTTAGCACATAAATCATTCTTTGTTACTATAAAAGGCTTAAGAAATTAAATACTATTTTCAGTTCATAACCAAGAAGATTGATAGTTTGGAAAATTTAACAGTTTCAAAAGATATTCTAGATTCTAAGATTGATTCTTCATCAAAAGAGGAACAAAAGAAATTTT
>MNCI01014222.1:146376-165132 GCA_015680685.1 Gnetum montanum
CATTTTAAATATTATTTGGAAAGTTCATTAGTCCACATTATGCTAATTGAACTTGTAGTCAAGCGATTCTTAGCCCAAAATGAGATTGGATTAAAAAAGGGAAAATGGCTTATAAAGTTACAAAGTTTTAGATTTTCATTAGAAATATGCAAAAAAATAAAGGGAATGGGATTAGCCAAGTTAATGGCCAGAGAAAGTGAAGTATGTACACTTGACACCCATGAAGAGAATTGGTATGATGAAATTCTCAAATTTCGTAATACAAGGAAAATCCCAAATAACTTAACTACAAGTGAAAAGAGAGCTTTTTTTAAAAGAGCACGAAGATTCTTTGTTAAAGATGGTATATTATATAGAAAGGATTTTTGAGGGGTTTTATTGGAATGTGTTCATAATGATCAAATTAGTTTCATTTTGGAACAATTTCATGATCATTTGAAATTATTTTATGAATCCCCTAAGTCGACTATGCAACATATACTTCAATATGGATATTACTGGCCTTCCATGTATCAAGACATTAGTTCAAAGATTGAAAAATGCTATAAATGTCAAATTCATGGGTCAAAAATTAAAAAAGATAAAGCCCCTTTAAAGACAGTAGTTGCAAATAGACCATTTCAACAATGGGGTTTTGATTTTATTAGTACAATTACTCCTTCAAGATCTGGACACAAGTTTATTCTCATGGCTACTAATTATTTCACTAAATGGTCTGAAGTAAAGGCTCTAAGAGAAAGTTCAGCATCAAATGTGATTAAGTTTTTAGAAGACCACATTCTAAGTAGATTTGGTCTACCCGAAGTGCTAGTGTCAGACAATGGACCTGCCTTCAAATCTGAAGAGTTTATCAAATGGGCATTAGAAAAATCTATTTTCTTATTTTTCTCATCAAACTATTATCCTCGAGGAAATGGCCTAGAAGAATCTACTAATAAAAAAATTATCACTTATATTAAGAAATCGATGGATGGGAATCCAGGAAATTGGAACAATTATCTACAATCTGTGTTATGGTCAGATCGAATTAGATTCAAGAGAGCTATTGGGATATCATTGTATAACTTAGTTTATGGTTTTCCAGCAAGAATTACAAATAAGATTTTAAGCTCAGCTTCTGAATTTGTATAAAGATATAGTGAAAAAACTGATAAAGATAAAAGATTCATAACTTTGCTTATTAAAAGAGAAGCTAAAGTAGATAAAGCAAGAGATAATTTGTTACAGAATACCTTTCAATTTCAATGATGGTTTGATAGGAAAGCTTTGAAAAGAACTTTCAAGATAGGGAACCTTGTCCTATTATGGAATATGAAGAAACCAAATAAGTTTACCCCAACATGGATTGGTCCATTTCAAATTACAAAGCAATTGTCAGAGGATACTTACAAATTATCAACTTTGGATGGCATGAAATTGCAATTTCCATATAATTTTTTGGATATAAAACATTATTTTGGACAATTGCATACAGCTTGAAGATATCCTTACACAAAAGTAATATATGTATATACTATTAGGTATAATATTACTAGGAGTATAGTATTAATTATTATGTTTAATTATGCTATTGGTATATAGTTAGATAAGTAGATAGTATATTATAATAATAAATTTATTTAGGATAAATTNTGATTGGGTTGTCTAGGATTTCCTCATCTTCCAATTCAAGTTGAGTAGAGAAAGTAAGAGAGAGCTAATTTGAAAGAGAAGATGGATTTTGGGAGAACAATGAGAAAGCCTTTGATTCCTTATATGATGGGATGTTGCCCAGAGCATGTGTTAAAGGCTTACTTGAAAGCTAGAGCATGTGGAGCACCTAAAGAGTGTTCTTTCATGGCTTGGTTGGCTAATGAATTCTCATTCCTCACAAAAGATTTAGAGATAGAATCAAACATTTGGGGACAATATCAAAATTACACCCAAGAAGAGGAAAAGGGAGAAGAGCAACCAACCAATGAGGAGTCATGGGAAGAAGCCTTTGTATCCCAATAAGAAGAGGAAGGACCCAATTAGGACGAACAGAAGAGTTCATCTGAAAAAGAAAATATGAAGACTGCTAAAGAAAAAGTTTAAGAAGATGAAGTTGAAAGCTCCACCAAGCCAGAAAACAATAGAACAACCTTCATCACGTCAGAAATTGCCTATAAGACAGTTAGAAATATGAGGATTCCTACTAGAGTAACCCTCACAGTTCTGTTCCCATCTCAAGAATAGTCCATGAATGAAGGACTTGATAATGTACACTTTATTGTTGTTTTTTAGGAATGAGGTTTTTATACCATCAAACCTTATGTTTGATGAGAATTTTCCTCCAAAAAGATTTATCTATTCAGCTGTAAAAATTCAATAAAAGTTTCACTGCGTTTTAGTTTTAAAATGGGAATGCATAAATTTCTTTAAGCTTTTAAAGGGGGAAGAAATGTTAGCACATTTTGGCCATTTCATGGAACAGGTTGGCATAATAAAATTGGTTAAAAAAAAAAAATTTTGGAGAAGTGGCAAGAATTTGAGTTTTTAGAGAAAAAGAATAAGTTAACATCAGGATTCCTTTAATTTAAGGAAAAAATATAGGAGCACCATTCCTATAGCAAGCTTACAAATCTCTGTTGATGAGTATAGGATCACCAACATGTTGTTCTCCCTCTATAATTATCAGCATTGCATTTCACAAGGCAACAATATAGATATATGTATATATTATGATCCACTGGGCTTTACTGATGAATATCCTGATAATCTCAATGCCTACCAGCAATGCAAATTTAGCAGTCCGGTGCAAGGTGAAGTTATTTCTCCTATGAAATTCAAGAATATATTGTCTAAAATTTCATGGCTAGGCATGATATTTTTCTTTGTAATGAAAAAGAAAAAGTGGAATTTTGCATGACGTAGGAGGTGCTCCACATTATTGCAAGGGACCATGGTATGTGAACCAAATTTCATGGTACCAATCAAAACTGATTACAGCAATCCATTATTCCACGGCACAACTCCAAACAATACGTGCCCTGCAAAAAGAAACATTCACATAAAATGACAGAAATGAGATTATTCAAGGGTCACACCAGTGCTTCATCACTAGAATTCCAAGTCTCGACGGCCATTTCTACCTTGCAAAAAAAATAGAAAATAAAAATAAAAATCTATAGCGCCTCCACTGTCTTGAAGTTGCACAATAATGAGAGCAAGAGGAGGAGTGGAAGCATCAGGATTTGGCTGTTGGTGATGGTGTTAAATGCAATTGCGTTTTGCAAGCCCTGCCATTCGAGGCAGCCGACGACAAAATAAAGCTATCACCGGCAATCTGACGGAGGAGGATATTCGTGAGGTATGGAAGTCGTCTGGGTTATCGCATAACACTAAGGTTCCTACTGATATGCTTAACATCATCATTGCCTTTTGTTACTTTGTCCAAAAAAAAAATGAATGAATGTGTGCGTGCCATATTATGAAAGTAACAGGAGGATGTGGCCTCACATGAATTGCAGGATTCTTGGGGCTCTCTTTTTGTCACAGCTGACCATGATTGCATACTTCTCTCTGAAATATTTGTTGTCACTATTACTAATACCGCTGATCTTTGCAAACTCAAATCATCATTTTTTTAAAGAAAATTGATGAGAACTCACCTTAGGGAGGAGCGCGTTCAATGATTTTCTTGACATGACTCTACACATGATTTGAATTAAAGCTGCACATACCTTTCATAATCAAGTATCTTTTTCCCTCAATAATTTCATAAGAAATGCAGAAAAATCAAATTCTCAACCAATACGGTATTGATGGTGAACATAAATCAACGCCAGCAAAAACAGAGAAACATGTGTGACTTGCTACGCATGAACATGGTGCATCTGGAAATCATTTCCAGTGATAATAAAGACAGATGCAGCAACTAAACAACACACAGCAACATTATCAGATGCAGCGGCAGAGCCTTCTTTTGTGATGGTAGTTGATATACGGTTCTGGCTGAGATCGGCACAGGGCGGAATAATTTGAAATTGTTTGCAGTTGAAATTATTTGCAGAAAGAGGCATAACACATTCACATTCGGAGGTGTTCTTAAACATGCAAAGATCAATCGCTCCCTGCCAGTTGGTTATGAAGGAAGGGAGAATCGGTAACTAGGAGATGACAGAGATTATGTGTTGCTGGTTGAAGCACCTCCTGTAATGGCACCAAGTAACCACCACTGTATTCAAATTTCTTTTTCTAGTGAATGTCATTTTTCCAAGGAAGCCAGCAACAAATTTTACGTGGATATAAAATGCATATGATTTAATTATATAGCATCAAAAATTTGCAAGGATTGGCTTTATTAATTTTAAAGACCGTACAACCACCTCCACCAACATCTACACTAAGATGGATGCTAAATTACTTTCTTAATATAGCCTAATCATGAGAATTACTAGGGCTTAATGACATTTAATAATTAAAATCCTAAATAAAAATAAAATGAAAATTGTATGAAGCTCTTATAGTATGGAGATCTTGGATTTATTTCTTAAAAAAATTATTATATAGGTTGTTTCTTATAAAAGAAATATTTGTAATATTTACACATGCCAATGTTAGCATGATTTTCTCCTAACTTCATGTATAAGTTACAACTTCCTAACTTGTTAGGCAAGTAATATCTCCTAACTTGTTGGGCAAGTTATAACTTCCTTACTTGGGAAAGAAGTTAGCCAAGATATTTTCGAATATCTAACTACCTATGAGACCCTATAAAAAGGCTTTAGGGGCTAGAAGAAAAACACACCAGAGTCACACTCTTGGGGGGAAGAGCATTGGAAAAGAAGACATTGTGAAAGATTACTTGTAAGATGACTTGTTAAAGACAACATTTCAGCCTCTTTGTCATAGTCCTATGAGTTATGTTTATTTTTTTTTGTTTAAATTGTTTAGCTAGTGGTTTAGATAGTATCATGCTTGTCAGGTAATTTTGGGAATTTTAGATTGCTCTTATTGTTCTTGTTGCATGATAGAAAATTTCTATTAAAATTTTGCCATAGAAGAGCTTGTGTTTAAAAGCCTTAAGAGAATTGTAGTAGTAAATTTTATTATTGTGCAATGTATAAGAACCGCCATTGAGATTGTTGTAAGAGAGCCTTTGCATATAGTCAAGAGGGTTCAGAAAATCTTTGGTATTTTGATAGGACCAGAATAGCTTCTTTTATCTTTAAAGTGAATCTCCATGATATTTCAATTAGAAATTTTCAAGTCTTTTGAAGGTTCTGTTGAATGCAAATGTTGATATCCATTATCTAGCCAAAATAGAGTTTGGTACATGATAGTTACGCAGCAATTTTTTGGGTAGCATAGTAGGATTGTCTTGAAGAAATTGCTTATTTTGAGCCTTGGAAGTTTGAACAATTCGTAGTTCTTGAATTTTGGATAGCTTATTGAGAAGTGTTTACTCGTATCATTTTACCTTGTTTAAACATTTGAGATCTTTACACAAATCTGCTTTCTTGTTCTCTTCTTTATATTTCCATTGAATCTTGCTCTATTTCTAGTTTTCTTGTGGAACTATCTCTTTCTTTGGGGAAAATTAGAAGTAGATTCGTAGAGTTGTGCTTAAATTTTTTTGCAAAATTTTATTTGTTACAAGTAGGTATTATAAGGACCACATAGACTAGGAAATTGAACAAAATAGGAACTCTGAACAACTCATAGTACTTTACAAAGTTGGCTAAATCTCTTTAAGATAAGTCATTTATAGTTTAACACATAACCCAATCGTTTCATTTTTCACAACAACATACCACAACAGCACACACACATACTCACATTAACTATTGAGTCTATTTGGAGGTATTTAGGCCTTGGTGTTGCTAGAGACCAGGAAGCACCTAAATCCTGTTCGAGGACACTCGTTAGTGGTCGCGTCCCAAACGGTCGCCAAGAATAAGTATGTTTTAATTTTTTGTTTTACAATTTGTTATCATTTTTATATTTCTTCCAAAAAATTTTGATTCTTAATATCTTTTCCATTTCTTAATATTTTTCTTTTCTTTATATTTTTCTCTTTGTTGGAGTCATTTTCTTTATGTTTCATGAATGTTCTTTTTTATGCTTATGGTAATAATATTGTCAGTCATGATGCAGAAGTCAATGCTATGTGTTGGATTTTTGTTCTATGCTATTAAGATGATTGGATAAGTAATTTTGTAAAGTAGTGAGACCACCTCATCCATCCCTCTATTTCTCTACATAAAAGGTATTTTTCATATAAACAATTTGGTTCTTCTTTTATGAAAGTAAAATCCATCAATGATCATTGTACCTTGAAGAAAGAGGGAACAACCAAGTGGGAATGGCAAAGGATGTGACCTCAAAAGGACTTGTTGGGTTCTCTTCTTGACTTTCTTTCTGTGGTTTATTAATCCTCTTGGAAAGTATCATCACTCCTCCCTTAACCAATAAAAAGGAAGCTCTGCCTTTGCATGGTGTGCTTCCCATCCAAAAAAAGAAAGAAAGAAAGAAAAGAAGAAAAGAGACAGAAAAAACAAAACCATACAATAACAAAAATAATGAGAATTCAAAACACATCCCTTAGACACAATAATGTGCTACAAACACTGGTTATGAGACTAAAAAGACATGTTACCCATTCCTAAAGACACCCCTCTAACTAAGGTCCTTTCTTTTTTTTTCTCTTTTCTTCACTTTTTGAAGTGATGATTGTTCTTCGTGGTGGTTATGGACTCATGGTGGTCGATAGGAAGGAACACATCAATGCGAGGTTATTGCTCATGATATGGACTTGGTTTGAACTTGGACAGATAGGTATGCTAACCATTTTAATCATACTTTTCATAAGAACCTATTGTGAACATGGTCAAGTACCTTACATCCTGATCTCTACAATCCCTTCTCATCCCATTATTCACCTCAATGTTGCATGCAATTATGAGCCTTTTGGTTTTTTGTAGTATAGTGCAACATCCCAGCCACAATAGTTCTATGTTGTTTGGAATAAGGGCATGATCTACATTTAACTTCTAAGGTTCCCATGAACATCTATAGAAGTGGTTATGCAAGGGCATTATGGAAAGAGCCTACTTTGGTGAGGGTCCACTTGCATAACTTTTGTTTATCATGGCTTTGAACCAACCTTCACATCTTCTAGAACATTAGTGATGGTTTCTCTAAATTTATGCATAATTTTGGAACTACTTCTTATCCATTTCATTAATTTTTCCTACATTTCTATTTCTGTATCCATTAATATTTCTTGGGCATCTTCTAAATTAGACCTTTGATTTCAAGTGTTAAAAAACCTATGTGCTTTCGGAGTTATGCTTATTAGTCATGGGAGCTAGGGATGTTCACTTTGAAATTATTCAAACATCATGGTAACTAATAGTAATTGATCAAAATAATGTAAATAGCTTGATGATTTTATTTATCTCATAGCCTTGGGCATAGTATGATATGATCACCTTATGCTTAAATGAAAACTAAGGGATTTGAAAAGGGTTGATTATTAAGGAGAAATTTACCAAAACTAATGTTGATCCTTTGGTAATTGTAGGTGATGCTAAAAGAAGTACCTAAGGAAGAAGGCCTTTTGCTAGGCATAAAAACAAACCCAAGAGGAGGACAATGGAGGATATGCCCATGGACAAATCATAGCACATACAAGATAGCAACTCAAGCTTTGCATGTTTGTTAGGTCCATGGAATGATGAGAAGAAATTTCAATCCATCCTTCAAAAATGTTCTGCATAACCAAAGAAGCATCAACATAGCAATCAATGTTTGAAGTCTACCATCATTAGTGGCAATAAGAAGAATCATCTTCAATGAATTCTTGAAGACCTCTAAAAATTTTGTAATCTTCAATGTTTGTCCAGTCTTTCTGTCACTTTTTCATTTTGTATGCATCCACTTGAATAAAACTTTGTAATGTGGTACTCAGAATCAGTTAGTAGTTAGTGTCAATCAATAATCCCATCATTCCCAATTTTTTGTAAAGAAAGCTTGGTCCTATCTTGTTAACTCAAGAATGATTTTTTACTCAGTCATGGGATTATGATGAAGCATCAGTTGGCTGCATTGATGTAGCCATGTTGAGGTAGATGCTTCAACATAGATGCCTTGATGTAGATGTCTCAATGCATGCTATCACATTTGTTGGCTACATTGATGCAGCCATGTCAATGCAAATGCCTCAACACATGTTGTTGCATCTTTTTAAATAAAAGGTTAAATTTTGTTAGCTCTAATATCAGATGTTTGATATCAAATCCTTGATATCAATGGTCTATATGTGATGTCAGATATCCAATATCATGAGATCTGTGTCAACTTATAAATATAGCACTTGGGCACATGGTTTGGGCATAGTTTTGTAAATAAAGTAGCTAAACTCTTACAATTTTATTCTATAGTCTTAGAGAATAGTTAGTGAGCACCTACAGTGTGGATCTAAGTTAGTTGTACGATATCTTATTTGGGTGGCAATGTACTTGGACACATTCCATGAATGGCAATAAGATCGAGATTGATTCTTATTCATTGCAGCAGTTTGACTTAGATTAAATTTAGTTTTCATGCAATTTACTTTTCATGTACTTAGTTAATATTTACATTTCCATGCATATTAATGAATTGGTGGAATCAGTGCAACCAGTTTTGAGTGTAAACATGTATTTTCTTGGTAACCATAGCAACATTATTATTTAGCTAACCTAATAGCATAGGGCTTCGTAATCCCAGTAGTGGATACATGGGTTTAGGATGTGTACTACAAGCTAGGAACAAACACTCATCACCCATAGGCCAGTTTAGACTTCACTTTTCATTGTCAATTAAATTAAATAATTACTTTCTCTATTACCATTAGGAGCAACTGAGGGCTAAACAACATCAATTATCATATGCCTCACTTTGGACTAAAGCATATGTGACAAAGCTACCACTAGTCCAAGTGGGAAGATAGTGAACTGTGATCAAGACATAATGATCTAAATACCACAACTAGTCTCATCCATAGAATTTGACCAAATTATTCTTGAACACTTGTGATTCATATGGTTGGACATAGGGGTACCCTATTGCTCATCAAATACGAAATCTAAAATTAAAAAAGGTAGTAACACAAGAGCTTGAGAAGCTACACAAAGCAAAATTTATCTATTCAATTTCAAATAGTGAATGGATGAGTCCATTAGTCATTGTTCTAAAGAAAGGTGGGAAATGAAGGGTTTGCATTAATTTTTGGTTATTAAATGTGGATACTTTCAAGGACCACTTTTATTTTTCATTTGTGGACTAAGAATTGGATAGCATTAAGGGTATTAGTATTATAGTTTTCTAGATTTTTATAGTTGATTTAATCAAATTTGCATAGCATGAGAAGATTAGGATAATACCACATTCACCAAATCATGGGAAACATTTACATATATGAAAATTTCATTTCATCTTTGTAATGCTTCTACAATATTTCAATGATTAATACTTATAGATTGATAACAAAGTAGAAGTATTTATGAATGATTTTTTTTTAACATACGACTCCAATTTTAAATAGGCCTTGAACCATTTAGGGCTAGTTCTGAATATATATGTTAAGACTAACTTAAAGATCAACTAGCAAAAGAACCATTTAATAATCAAAGAAGGTATTATTCTAGGGTACAAAATTTTGAAAAAGAAATCAAGGTGGATTTGAATCAAATTACAATCATACATGGTATTACCTAAAGACTATAGATAGTCAAAGATGTCAAATATTTTCTTGGTCATACTAGTACTATAGATGATTCATTGAGAACTTTTCAAGGACTGCTAAATCATTGATAGAGTTAACTTAGAAAGACACATCATTTATTTGATTATATGTATATGAAAAAACATTCTAGGATCTAAAATAAAAGCTAGTAGAGACTCTAATCCTACGAGTTTTGTATTGGACTAGACCTTTTTACTTAATGAAAAATGCCTTATATTATGCATTAGGAGTTGTCTTGACATGATTAGATAATTAAAAATGATCCTATTGTATTCACTATGCAAACTAAAGTATAGTAGAAGCATAACTTAATTACACCACTACAAAGAAGAAGTTAATGATCATGGTATATGTAATAGAAAAATTTTATTGTGTGCTTGGCTATCTTTTCTACATCTACATTGATCATAATGTCATAAGATAGTTAATGAACAAACTTATAGTAAGTCCTTGAGTTAGTTGATGACTTATGATCTTATAAGAATTTAATATTCTATGATAAATTATAAAGGCACTGAGAACATGATAGCAAATCATTTATATTAGCTAAGATAAGAACAGGAAGATAATAAAGAAGCTTTATTAGATTAATTTCCATATGAACTATTATTCACAAAAGTAACAATGGTTGTAGATCCTATAGTAAGAAAGTATTGACTGATAGACTATATGATCTATCTTACTACTCAAGAAATACCTACTAAATGGGATAAGAAAAGAAGATAATAATTTTTTCCATTAGGCTAAGAAAATTATAGAAATCAAAGGTAGTTTTTATAAAATCTATGACAATGGCTTAATTAGATGTATATTCTAGAAGAAAATCAACAAAAGGCTCTACAAGATCCACATGGAAGACCATGTGAAGGCCACTGTATAGGAAAATAAATAACCATAAAACTTTTCATGGCTAGATATTTTTGGCCCATAATATTTTTAAATACACACTAATTTGTACTATCCTATGAGAAATGTTGGAGAGACAGAGAGATAACAACTATATACAAAGAACCACAACAATGGATAAAATCATTAGAACCATTTAATATTTGGGGAATTGAATTTATGAAATCCATCATGCCTATGTTAAATGGAAGATTTGTATAATTATTGTAGTTGATTATTGCAAAAATGGATGGAAGCTACACCAATTAAAGATTGCACTTCAATACTAGTAGCTAAATTGTTTTAACAATAAGTGGTAAATCGATTTGGGATATCAAGAACATTGATCTTAGATAATGGAACACATTTCACAACAGATACATTTAAGAAACCTATGCAATATCTTGGGGTTGAACATAAGCTAACCACATCATACTATCCCTAAGCAAATGGATAGGTGGAAGTAACAAATAAGGATATCATGCTAATTCTTACTAGGATTGTTAGTTAATATAGACATGATTGGAGCACCTAGCACAGTGATACTTTATGGGATTTTCGATCAACGTGGAAAATTCTAATAGGGTATTCTCCATATGAATTAGTGTATGATAAATTACCTATATTTTGAATTCAAACCAAGCTCCATACACTAGTCATAACCTGTAACCTAGACATGCTTCATGGATGGTAATGAAGGTCAAGACTATTTATGACCATTGCAACATCTCACACAACATAGCTTTATTTTTCATATGTATTTTACATTTCACTTTCCATGTATATTTTTTATGCATGTTAGTATTTAAGTACAACGAATCTCAAGCATTGAGTACAGTTGTTTGATATCCCAGTGGTAATATCATTTGGTTTGCCTAATGATGATTTACTTGGTAATTCCAACAATGATTGTATGAGTCTAGGACATGAATTGAAGATTAGGAACAAATTCTTAAAAATAATTTACATTATCTTTTATTTAATTAAAATTACTATTCATTCTATAATGATCTATTCTAACTACATCAAAGCCAAACAATATGTGTACATCTTATACTTTGATTACCACAAACTCTAGTAAGAAGATAATAATTAATGAGCCTCATATTAACTTGCTAGAATCTATATTGTTTCATCCATGGATTATAATTTGGTTGTATGTTTGTGTGACTTATGTGGTTGGGCATTAGGAACCTTGACCACTCATCATTGGTGTCATTACCCTTCATTCTTTAATGAACTAGAATTTATTATCCATTTTTATTACCCTTCATGAAGCATATCTAAGTATAATTCATTTCAATAAAGATGTTATACAACTACTTAAGATCACATTGTGGGCACTCATAATTAACTATGACTTTAAGAAAACTAACCATAAGTGATTTGCTAAGAGTGAACCAAAAGTTATTCTTTGGTATGATAGGTAACTAGTATTTATAGATGTGAGCAAATATACATTGTATCAATGACATTAGAGGTTGAGATATGATATCACAACTATGATATCATTGATACAATATTGTGGATGCGATATGACTTACAACCAATAAATGGTTTATCATAGTTCTATGATTGATTGAAAATTCTCCTTGGGTTAAATAAAAGTAGGATAAAGTTTGTTACAAAATTCTAAAGGTGGTAGATATGAATATTTTTCAAGAAAACAAACTAAAAATCAATTTGGTTTGGTTAATTAAGTTTCCTTCTTCAAGGTGAAGACAACCTTAGTTAAGAAGAAAAATAAAAAATCTCTTAGATCAAATAACACTCCTATAGAAGCTTGAAAAGCATTAGAAGACATAGGAGCTTCATGGTTGATATAATTATTTAACAAAAAAATTGAAGGATGAAAAAATACTTAAAATTTCAAGAAAAATCATTGTTGTTCCCAACTACAAGAAAAAAGGAGATTTGCAAAATTATGCAAATTACAAATGAATCAAGCTAATGAGCCATACTATGAAGCTTTACAAGAAAGCTATAGAGTATCATCTTAATCTTGAATTAACAATATTTGAAAATCAATTTGGATTTATGCTAGGGAGATTTACTATATAAGCTATTTTCATGATATGAAAATTAATAAAGAAGTTTAAAAAACATAAAGAAAATCTAAATATGATCTTCATTGACTTAGAAAAAACATATGATAGAGTACCTAAAGATATTATTTTGTGGTCCTTGTAGTGAAAAAAACATCTTTAATAAATATATTAAAGTAATTCAAGACATGTATGAAGGAGCTACTAACTAGAATTAGAATAGTTTGTAGAATCATATCTGATTTTCTAATCATAGTAGGTCTACATCAAAGGTCTCCACTTAGCGCATACTTATTTACTATTGTTATCAATGAATTAATAACGAAAATCCGTAATGAAATCTCTTGGTGTATGCTATTTGCAAATGATATTATCTTGGTGGATAAAACTTAAGAAAGTATTATTTCTAAAATGGACAAGTGAATACATGCTCTAAAATTCAAAGGCTTAAATATCAATAAAAACATGACTAAATATATAAAATGTAATTTTAATAATACCATCAATAGTAGTAAAATAGAAGTGAGAATTCAAGGCTAAAAATTTCTATTGTACAAATAATTCCACTACCTAGGTTCAATGCTCCAATAAGATGGTGAAATTGATAAAGATTTAAGAAATAGGATTCAGGCAAGATGGCCAAAATGGAGGCAAGATAGTGATGCTCTATTTGATAAAAGAATCTCAATAAGACAAAAGAAATAATTTTATAGAATAATCATAAGACTTGCTATCTTATATAATGGTGAATGTTGGGGCAATATAAAACAAGCATGAACAACAACTCAATGTGTTAGAAAGGTGAATGTTTACACACATGTTAAATGTTACAAGAACAAATAAACTACACAAATACTAATATTAGAGAAAGACTTGGAATTTCTTCTATATCAAAAAGCTATAAAACTGGTGTCTTCAATTGTTTGGACATATGCAAAAAAGATTGGATAATGAGCCTATTAAAAAGGTTGTAACATAATATTCTAGGAAAGCCATTGAAAATTAGACCAAAAAATACATGGGAAACAACAATTGAAGATAATTTTAAGAAATTGCAAGTAACTAAAAATTGAACTCTTCTTACATCAAAATATCACATTTTGTTAGGAAAAGTTTAGAATGATGGAAATCCAAATCAAATTTTTTTAAATAATAAATTTTATCAAATCTCTTATATAACTTTGACAAATAAAAAATTCAATTTAAAAAAATAAAAAATGCTTAGTTTAAAAAGTCATTAACAAAAAATTAAACTATTCACCCAACCAAAGGAATTGTACTTCTATAGGTATAACAATTGAAGTTATTCTTGAAACTCTAATAAAGCTTCTTGTAATTTTCTAAATTATATGTGAAATACATTTGACTCTAATATTTGAAGTTCTTAATTCCTCTTTAGTATGTGAAAATTTTATTTTGACTTATTTTCTAGAGCCATTTTCAAATTAAAGTTAGACATCATTTGATTATTTTAGAAAACCTAGAAAAATAGATGTGTTATTAGTGAATATTTGCAAATGAAAATTGCAACAAGTAAAATGATATTTAGCATTGGCATTGTCCTTCGATTCTTAAAACAAATTCAACATCTATCCATACAAACCATCACAAAGTAAAGAACTAAGCCTCATAACACCTAATTTGGGTTATTTAGTTGTTGAAAATAAGTTTATCCAAAGTGAGCTAAATCCATTTACTAATAAAAAAATTTCTAGAAATAAAATGATATTCAAAATGGAGATAACCTAGAACAACTTGAAGAACTAAACCTTTTGGCATGTAGTTTAAGTTATACAAGTTAATAAAGTCTAATTAGAAATTTATCTAAAACTAATCTAGTATAAACTAATATTTTAAGAAATAAAAAGATGTTCAATATTCAACATTCAATTTTCACATTATTGTGTAACTCTTACAACAAATTTAATTTCGACAAAAGAAAATTAGAAACATCATCTAAAGTTAACTAAATGTATGGAGAACAAAATTTATAAAACTAAAATAACATTCAAGGTTGATGCAAATCAAGATAAGTTGAGGAACAAAACTTCTCAATATTTAGTTTGGATTATACAAGATAATGCCTCAATAGAAATTTGAAAACATCCAAGGCCAACTAAATATGTTTGAAATAGAAATTAGAAGAAATAAAATGATGTTCAACATTCATATTGTGTTGCAACCTTTTTATTTTAGATATTCAAGCAAACCATACTAAAATTAGTAACTTGACTTCAAACATGGAGTTTGCACCATAAAAATAGATAACTAAGGTAAGGTTTAGAAACATCATCTAAAGATAGCTAAGCTATTTTGCTAATGGAAATTTAAAGTTAGGTAAACTTTGGGGAATAAAAATTCCAATAAATAAAATGATATTCAATGTCTAGTCAAATCAAAATAGGTTTGAGGAACTACTTGGTATTTAGTTTGGATCATACAAGTTAATAACTGAATGGAAGTTTGAAAACATCACGTAAAACTAGCTATACTTCAAATGAAAATTTCAAAAAATATGTTCAACATTCACATTTTCCTGCAACTTGCTATCTTGAATCCGGCATCTAAAACAAACTATATCAAAATCAGTAACTAGACCTCAAACGTGTAGTCTTTGCAAATTGATAATCAATGAAAACATCATTTAAAGATACCTAAATTAGTTTATTAACCAAAATCTCCACACATAAAAAAAGATGTTCAATATCCAGATAAACTACTAGAACAAGTCCAGGAATTATACATCAATGGAAATCTAAAACATACCAGTTAAGCCAATTGGCTAATCAAAATTTCTCGAAACAAAACATGCAAGCTAAACTGATTGGCTAATCAGAATATCCAAAAGTAAAATAGTGTTCCACACAAATTAGAGTAAGTGCAGGAACTATAAATTTGAAAACAGCTGAACCAGTTCCAAATTAAAATCAAGAAATAAAACTATGTTCAGCATTCACATTGTGCTTGTACCTGAGCACACCTCTTATATCAGATTCAGAATCTAGAAAAATGGTAAGAAAATCAGAATCAAAAAATAAAACGATGTTCAGCATTCACATTTTACTGCAACAAGTTGGATCATAAAAGTTGATGATTGAGGTAATATTTAAAAACATCATGTAATGCATGGTCAAAACCAATTGCCAATCAAAACTGGACTATCCAGTAACTAAACCTCATATCAAGCTTGAAAACATCGACCAAAGCATAAATAAAACAACGTTCGGCATTCACATTATGCTGTACTCATCCAGCATCCATTCAAAAACCATACCACACTCCGAAGCTAAACATCACCAAAGAAAATCATCTATAAAAGTTAGAACACATGACAGTTTTCGAAACATCATCTAGCTAGCTAAACCATTAACCAGAAATAAAAACCTATTAAAAATTGAAAGGAGTGTCCTCGAATATAGATCCACACATCTTGCCCATTACATCTTTAACAGTAAGGGCCGGGGCCTTCTTTTTTTCATCCCCAGCAGTCTCCCCATCACCTTCAGAAGCTTGATCATCTGCAAGAGCGTTTGAGCTTGAGCTTAAGCTTTGGCCAGAACCCATGCTGCCACTGATCATGGACTTCTTGGCAGCTGAAGCTTCCCGAATTTCTGTACTGCAAGAGTTTTTCCTTGATCGGCCTCTTTTCCTCTTCCTTTGAGAAGTATTGGCTGCTACTTCTCTTCCTCCTTGCTGAGGTACGGTAGCGACGGTAGTATGATCATTTGGCTGCAAAGGCATCACAGGTATGAAATTTGATGCTGGTGCTAGCTGAGGCATCATCTGGATCGGATATGTTGCCTCTGGATGAGGCATCATTTGCATGGGATTTGTTTGCACCTGATCAAAAGGTGGCATTATATTTATGGGCTCATTTTGAATGAGATGCATAAGATATTCAGCTGGAAACTGCTGTTCGGACATTAGCATATTCGAAGATCCAATAACAACCTCTTGAAGCTGGGTAGGCTTATAAGTCTGCCAAAGAGAAACATTATTGCCAAATTATTTCTGCAGGCAAGAAAAATTATAATAGCTATTGCTGCATTCACAGGAGTGATACAACTGATAAAATGTATAAAACGATTCACCTGCACAGATTGTTTCAAGGGAACTTGGGCATGCTTTGTCGGCAGCTCATCAACAGAGGGCATCGTGTGTATGGGTTCATTTTGAATGGGATGCTGAAGAGATTCTGCTGAAACCTGCGCCTGTGACATCAGCATGTTTGAAGATCCAGTAACAACTCCTTGAAGGTCGGGTTGCTTGGAAGTCTGCTAGAAAAAAAACTATAACATTAACTACCTATGATGACATGACAGTTTTTCCCACTCTTGCCATCCGGCAGTCTCTGGACTCCTTAAGTGTTTGGCAGTTACCATTCTCAATGTTAAGAGTTACAGGATGGTACCACCCAAGGAAGTGAGGCGGTTTTTTTTTTTTTTTTTTTGTACTTTTGATTTTTTTTTCACTTTTGAAAATAAATAGTTCCTTGATGGAAGGAATACCATAACAGAAGTAGTGGAGGTAGTGAGGCATTTTTATTTTTTTTATTTAGTGTTGAAAATAAATGGTTCCTTGGAAGAAATACCATATCCAGTTATAAATAGAATGGATGGTCCCAACTTCACCATGTGATATTTTGTGGACTGCAAATTCCATCAGATGCAGCATTGAGATTGAATTGGTCTGGAAGATTCATCAAAAGCTGAGTCTATTTTATTTTCATATTCAAGAATCCTTTCTCTGCTTTGCTATGGCAACAACAACTAGAGGTGAACAAAATAACTTTAGTGTTCTCTTTATCTACTATGTTTTCAGATTTGCTTCCACAAATTTTTCTTTTCTCTGCTTTGCTATGGCCACAACAGCTAGAGGTAAACAAAATAACTTTAGTGTTCTCTTTAGCTACTATGTTTTCAAATTTTCTTTCACAAATTCTTAAAATAGATGAAAGTATTTTATTTCTATGAAGTTATTTCTTGTCCATTTATAAAATTATAGTTTGTTTTATCTACCGTTAACTGGCTAGGTCTTTGAGATCTTTGAATACTAGAAATCCTTATTAATGGCTTAGGTGCTGTTAACAGGAACATCCTGCAACGAATTTTCTATTCTATCAAAAACATTATTGGCAAATTGTTTCTGCGGCGAAGAAAATGATAATAGCCATTGCTGTAACATTCATAAAAGTGATAGAACTACCAAAATGTATAAAATCATTCACCTGCACAGGCTGTGCATCATCATCTTCGGCTTCAAGGAGGTATTTTCTCAGTTTTACTATGTCAACCTCCACAGACTCTCCGTCAAGATGAATTGATGAAGAAAAAGATGGGCTTCCTGATCCTTCCATAACTCCAGATATTGTCGCTGGAAGCAGTTCAGACAGAGAATGAGCAACAAAGTTATAGAGCACAATGCTTTTAGCCAAAAGCATGCATGCATGAAATGACTCCAAAGGACGAGACGTTTATATAGGATAAAAAACCCTAAAATGGGTGCGTTTATACAATATAAAAAAAAAACTTAAATTAAACAGTGCCAGTGGCAAAATGGTGAAGGTTAATCAAGTTACAAGTCTGTAACAATGAATTTCAACGAATTCATAGTGGAAAATGCGTATTTCTGCACCCATATTATGACTACGCAATTTCAAAATAGGGGAAATCTGAAAAAACTGTTGTGTTTATCTGCTTTCAGATCATATCCTAGGAAATCGCAATGCATTTTTTCATGCGCAGTGGAAATCATGCCACAGATTTTAGATTGTTTTAGTACTTGCCTACCTACCTGATGAGCATGTGCCGGTTCAACTAATAAACTGAAAAGCAACTGAAAAAGTACGATCCATTTAAGTTGGGGTTCATGTAATTCGGTTCAGTTGAATTCATACATCTCCAGCAGATTCAGCAGGGCAAAAAATAAAATCAAAATAAAAAAAGGTCCTTGCATCGATTCACTTCTCAAGCATGTAAACCCTCCGCTCATTACGCTAAATACATGATGTGTTTGGTATTACCATAAATCTTCAAGGTGTCCTCAGTCCAACTTTTTCTCAGAAAAAAAAAA
>MNCI01014222.1:166834-191853 GCA_015680685.1 Gnetum montanum
TATTTTATGCACTTTACATTTATGTTATTAGCACAATGATTCATTTTTATCAATTAAGAAAATCATTAAATTACACAAGCATGACCACTTCGAGCATGTGTGAAATGCTTGGTAACCCAGTAACGATTAACGTTTGGTAATCCCAGCAGTGTTGCACTAGTTCAAGATGTGTATGGCAAGTGGGACAGATGCTTGTGTTAGGATTAGTTAGAACGTAGTTAATGAGTAGTTAAGTTAAATTAGTTACCTAGTGATCTCTCTCTTTCCCTATTAGCATAGGACATAAAAACATAAAAGCTATAAAAATCATATGCCTCAAGCTTACTTAACCATACAATCGTGACATACAAGTAAGTTTGGGAAGACAATGATCAATCAAGCCATCCTTGTTCCACAAGGGCACATAAGCACTTAGTCCTTAGAATTCGACCAAATTGTGCATGAAACACTGGTATTCATATGGTTGAGCATAGGGGTACCTTGCCGCTCATCATTGGCACCATTGCTAGGGACTTAGTTGCTTGTGTGCTAATTAGAACATAGGAAATCATTCACATCATTGGAATGAACCCTTAGGGTTGATTGAGAAAATAATAAACAAGAATACATTACACACTAAACAGACAAGTATGTCTCCTTCTTCATACGAAAGCACCTTACCACTTAGGTCTGAAACAAAAAATAATCGACGGTGTAATACACATGATGTTGATCTGCTAGTCCCTCAACAAGTTCAAGTAGTATATATTTATCCCAATGAATATATACTAGACTTCACCTTTATCCTCCATCAAGATGAACAACCATGTTGATGAGACTTAGAAGGTAACATAATGTTACCTCCCGATTGTTTAGTCCCAAGCATGGTTCTTCATGCCCTCACACGAATTGGCATGCCACACTTATATATAGAATATGTTGTGTAAGACCATGATTCGAGAGAATACCATCCCATAGAGGTACAACATCAAAGGGACTTGCAACAGGAGAGACATCATAAGTTTTTGAATGATAAGTGATCATAAGATGTCCCACATATCTTAAGTGAAAATGAGGGTGGTGAACCTACCTTGGGTAGTCGACCACACAACAATGTTCCTTCCCTTGACTTTGGCCAAGGGGTTGTGTATTAGAACCTTCATTCCACTATTCATAACCCAAATTCTGATACCCATGAGCACAAAGGGTCTGAAAAAGGGACATGGATACATGATAAAGATGGACATTTTAATAGTAATCAAGATCGAGGCCAAGACCACCGAAGAGAAGGTGGCAGACACCATCATGATGATGGTTCTCCTTCTTCTTCACCTTCATCATCTACTTCATCCTCTCCTTCAATGTCTAGACGTAGTCATAAAGAAAAAGACCATGGGGATAAAGGTAGGCAAAGTGGAAGTCATAGAAGAAATAGCCAGGAAAGGGAATGAGGGCACTCTAGAGAGTCACGACATAAAAGAAGGGAGAGTAGGGAACAACGTAGGCATCATAGATGCCATGGATGAGATGATCACAATGAACCCCTACTCACTACTTGAGGTATGTTGGACACAACTAAGGTTGTTAGAATTCCAACAAGGCACCAGAAAGATTTTAGGATCAATAGATTAGATATGAACAATATCCCATGATTTTAAGGGGGATACAACGCTGATCCTTAGAATCACTTACAAGTATTCCATGATGTGTGTTCCTTACAAAATATAGAGAACGAATGGAAAAAACTTAAGTTGTTTACATGGACACTAGTTAAAGAAGCGAAAAGCTAGTACCGATCTTTAGAACCAGAATCTATTTGTAGATGAAGTACTATGTTAGAATTATTCATCGATAAGTACCAAACATACTCCCGAGTGTTCAACCTATGAAAGAAAATCTAAGGTTGGAAACAAGAAGGACATGAACCCTTGGATGCTGCCATGGGTCGATACTATACACTGTTACATTGTTGTCCTGGCCATGATTATTTGTAAAGGGATCAACTACGCCATATCGTAGATGGGCTTAGGCATGAAACGAGAAGAACCCTAGGGACTTATGCCCAAGGAAGGTTATCCAAGCTTAGGTCCCATAAAATCCAAAGATTGTTGGAGCAAGTTGCTAAAGAAAAAGGTGAACTACAAAAGAGAGAAAGTGTAAAAGAGTATAACCAAGATCCTTCCCTCTGGAAGAGGGGAGTAATATTTTGTGAGGATGAAGAAGAGTCACCACTTGAAGAGATGGTAAATAGGAAAAAATTTCCTATCCAAAAGATGACATCATAAGTTTTGGCAAAGGTAGACTAAATGTGGGATTTCTTAGATAATAGATTTCAAACTGTTCTTAAAATAGTAGAGGAGTCTAGAAAGCAAGGTAGTGATCGCAAAAAAAGAAAAAAGAAAGAAGCTAAACATGCACATAGCAAGGTTAAGGGCAAAGTTTCCATAATTGAAGAGGTTGTGGATTCAGAAACAGACAATGATAGTGGATGTGAGATATGTCAATCTGACCATCCTAAGGGATGTTGCCCTATAATCTCACATCTGTAGGAGTCTAGGATGTATGCACTCAACCCACAATTGAACAAATGGAAAACACCCTGAAGGTTACCTTACCCCCAAGGTAACCCAAGACAGTTCCACCAACCCTTAACGTATTATCCAAGTGGAACTCCACCACAACAGATTGAGTAATATGAATAGTGGTAGCATCCACAATCATGGGGAATTCCACCACCAAGGAAACAATATCCTTATCGATAACTTGACCCATATGGATATTACATGTAGTAGCCAATCTCCCCACGTGACTCTACTGGTCACATCACTCCTCAACCTCACTACCAAGCATGTGAGTATTATGGGACTTCCTCTTCTAGGGGTAATATTCCACAAGCATATCATCCTTCTTATTTGGCCACATCTCTTCCACCAATAGCTCCACTACCACTTGCTCTAGCTATGCAAGGTGAAATCCCTACCCAGCTGCAGCAACGTAATGTCACAAGGGTCGTTAACTCTCAACCTACTATTGGTTCCAATAACCACATGAAGAAAAGACCTTTGTTTAGAACCAATAGATCGACCAAGACCTTGCAATCACAAGCTGCTGATTCCTTAGACGCCTCAGTATCAATCAAAACTTTGGAGCCCCCTTCAACCTAATCACCACACTCAATGCATACGGTCCTGCTAACACATGCTATCATCGATTGGATGAAATCTGGCCACCTTCTCAAGAAATTCTCTAATCCTAGGATTCCTCTGATATACTTAAAAATCACTAGAAATGCATCATGTAAGGCTCTCTTGGATTCAGGTTCTGATGTCAACTTGATCTCTCAAGAAATGAACAAGGCCTAGAACCTGCCTCCATTGAAAAAGAGCAACATGTGTATAGAGTTGGCCGACTAGTCCATCACTGTCCCATTGGGACTGGTGGAAGACATTGTTACCACTATTTGTCGATGGTCGTACCCAGCTGACTTCCTAGTGATTCAGGTAAACAATTGATGAGTGGCGATATACCCCTACACTCAACCATATAAATACGAGCGTTCTCACGCGTGATCCAGTTGAACTCCGCAGATGGACTAGTTGTGGCACCTAGACAGTTATCCTTAGGTTGCAGTTCGTTGTCTTCCCACTTGGACTAGTATTATATTTTTCACATATGGTTTAGTCCAGAGTGAGGTGTATGATGGGTTTCCTAATCTAATGCTACTCCTAAAGGTAGTGGAAAGTAATATTAACTAAGCTAAGCTAGGGGGAAAAGAGTAAGAGAATCTAATCTAGCCTAAGTACGATGAGTAGCCGATTCCATGATTATCCGTACACATCTTGGACTTCGTGCATGACTACCATTGGGATTACCAAGCATAGATCCTAGGTACACCACTGGGATACCAAGTAGTCACACTTAAATGCTCGTAATCAAGTTGTACTCATTCCGTGTTGCTAGGAGATAAGGGTGAGAGAGAAAGAAATAAATAACAATTAAATAAACAAAGTGAATGCTGCAATGATGAAGTAATCTTGATATTTATTGCCAGTCATGTGTGCATCCAAGTACATCACACTTGAATAAAGAATGTTGTACAATTACATTCACCACACTGCAGGCAGACATGGGAAAATAATCTATCTCTGGAGGGATCAAACTACCAGAGCTTTGCTACTTCTAACTCCTAATGATGAACAAGGGAGAGCCACTTCTTATTTATAGACATTGTGGTGAACTGTGATATCGCATACACGATATTGCAGGGAAGACGCGATATCGTGGGGGATGCAATATCGTGACGGACGCGATATCGCATCCCATCATACCCCCATGACTGAATGAAAACTCATCCTCAAGTTACAATGATTACATAGTGGATAGGTATGGGATTATTAGATGGAAAAATAATGGGATGATGTCGTAGAGTGGCAAGAAAACACAACACACAAAATATGTTACAACTACAAAAATTTGGAACTCATGTAATTCCTGGTGGTGGTGGCTCCTCCATTGGTATCTTTCCCTTTCTCTTGTGCTCCAGGTCTTGGGATTTGATGGCATTGAAGTATGGCCTAGATTTTCTCCTCTTATAAGGCCTTGAGTGCCTTGGTGCATGTGTAAGTTTGCGCTTGTGCCATAGAGGCATCCTAGTGAGCCTTCTCTTTTTCTTCTACCACCCTTTTATTCTCTGTCAACAATTTATTAAGTTGTCCAGTTCTGAAAGTGTCCAGCTAGTTCTAAGCAACCTTTGGCCTTGTATTCGGAAGGTTTAACACTTCCAAAATGGCTTAAATAGAGAAATCAATAGTCACACCACAATTGTTAACTGTGGTACCTTCTTCTTTATCTAGTCTCAACTCTTCACTAGTGCTCTTTCTTGGAGCTGGCGCCTTTAACAATTGAACATAAGAAGCATTATGGGCTTTTTGGAGGATGTCATTAGTGTACCCCCAAATACTAGCCCGTTGGCACAGTTTTCTGATAAGACAAGGGAAGGGCAGCACCATCTTCCCTAACTTCTGTTCTTCAAATCGCCTTAGGATCTCCATAAAATATAGATGGGGTAGGTTAGCACTAATCTTTCCCATCAACACTACACATCCTCAAGCTGCATATCTCAATATTCTTTTTAAGCATTTTGTGGGAAAGAGGTAATAGGTTTCAATTTTGAAATAAACTCTCTCTTCCGTCATCAATTCACCAAATGCTTTGTCTCTGCCATAAGCCTTTTCTAACCAATCCCTTCACACATCGGGGTCTAAACGGGTGGATAATCGAGAAGCATGGGGCCTTGAATTTGGAAGGTTTAACACTTCCAAAATAGCTTGTGCAGAGAAATCAACTATCACACCACAAATGTTAACCGTGGTCCCTTGCTCCCTATTGTGCCAAAATTGGTATGTTTCACCTAAGTACCAGGCACTACTTTCAGAGAGTACAGGCCATAAGGGAGATCCTTTGAGGTGATCCCTAACAGCCTCAAGAGCAAACTCTACAAAAGATTTGAAGTTTAACTCCACAATCACCACAGCGAATGTGGACTTCTCATGGATAGCCTGAACACATTCCGAGGGCAACGTGAGTTGTTGTCCCGGTTTAGGCACAGCAGCAGCTCCTTCTTCTATCTACCCGGACCATCTGGTAGGAGGTTCTTCTTGATGGATGTTGAATGATTGCACCTCCTATTTTGTATGTTGTCCAGAAGGGCCTTATCTTCCACCTCTCTAAGATCATTTCGTTCCACCTTGTACAAGACCCTCCTACTATGCATGTTTCGGGGCCATTCTGCAATCACACGGATCAAGCGTTAGTAAGGTTGTTTTTAAAGTCAAGTTATACCTTACTAATTGCCTTAATTAAATATCTTATTTTATAACATGTGATCGTGCCCAAAAATTGTAATAATGGGTCTTGTGACTTAGGTAGTTTCCATTTTAATCTCCTGGTGTACTTAAGGTCATATGATTTTTGGCACAATTATTCTAAGTGTTAGTGTTAATTACCCTAATTTATGTCCTTTGGACGATGATAAATTTCAAAAAATTTAGGCACTTTTCAGTGAGTGTCTCTCCCCCACAACTAAACTGAACACTCTAGGTTCTAGCAGGTTCAAACAGAATTAAAATCGAAGCACCAGTGAGCGAGATATGAGTGAAAAAGAAAGGGTCAGGCAATCGCAAGTCATAGAGAAAAATTTCAACAACTCCCCTCTCATGAATGGAAAAATGATGCTAAGTGTTGCAGCGGGGGTACCTATTTATAGATAAATAGGACATGATATCACGTACGATACATCGCGTACGCGATATCACGTGGGACGTGATATCTCGTCCCTAGTGATGTGAGACACCAAGGAAATACCAAATTTTTAATGATTTTTCTTGAAATTAATGTTGGAAATTAAGGACATTGGCAAGTATTAAGATGTTCTAGGGTAATATCATTGATTCGAGATGCACTCTTAATGATAATGATGTGAACTCTAGCAATAAAAATTTGGCGATTACAAAAAAAAGAGAATGTAATGGTACATTGGAACGTTAAAGTGAGAGGGATAATAATAGGGAAAGATAATTATGAGAAATTAAGCTAAGGGTAAGAAATTGTGTGTTTGAGCTAAAGAATCAGTGAAGATTACGAAAAATTACACAAGTGGATCCTCCCCAAAGCAGGTTCCAACCTAGAATGCCCTTGTGTAACCATACTTAAAGTGTCCATGGGCACTAGAAGGGTTAAATGTAATCCGCACTAACTCCACAGAACACACACATGTAAATATCACCGGAATGAGATGAAAATTCTATGCTACACGGGACACGAGCTACAATTACATGAACCATGAGATGAGATGAAGTATAGAAAGGGATCGTAGAGTTCGGGACATGAGGTGATTGACCCAGGGCATAATGAATCCTGCGTGTAAAGCATGATTAAGGTGTCATTAACCCATCATTCCAAGATCAGGACCAAGTCCATCCTTCTAATTAGTGACATCGCATTGTTTCATCCCATGATGAACAACTATGAGAGTACCATAACAACCAGGTGTACGATCCTTGGCATTTAGTACAAGGGAGGAGTGATTTTTGTTTTATGACACTTTGTTTTTCTTTTCTTTTCTTCTATCTTCTCTTTTTTTTCACTTTACTGAATCTAGAAAAGTCACCAACCTTCAAGCATGGGTGCATGTCTTTCCAGTGGGACCCCCTAGAACAACATTTGATTTTTGAGTGCCCTTTTGATTACTCTTACTCCCATTTTTCGTTAGATCTACAAAGATCTTAGTACAGCCACGTTGCATGACAACTTCCATAGATGTCACCAAAGAGAATCCGCAAGTCCCCTTGATGTCACATCCTATTCATTCCCTCTTGGTTCATCCTTCTTCATTCTGGCTACAATGAACACAAAATTAATTTTAAGTTTTAGAAATTTCAAGAATATCAATGTACACTTGAACAAACCCTCTTATTTATAGAATGGATGAGTGGGTGTAGTGGGCTCACTGTTCCAAATAATTGATCACTCATGACTTAATAACATAGAACACACCTTAACCAACATCCACATGAGTGTTTTATTCATAGACGAGATTACTTACAGAAACGTAAAAAGACAAAAACACAAAAAAATAAAAAGATAAAAAGATAAAAAAAAAGTTGAAAAATGAAAAACTGGAAAACAAAAATTTAAAAAATTAAAGAAAATGAAAAATATTTATTAATCCTGCTTGCTATTAAAATGGGGGATATCCCCCATAACTAATTAGTTGAGGATGGCAAGGATTAATAATTGAAAGATAAGGATCCTTGCATGTTGGAAGGATTGGGGTTGGTCTATACTTATCCCCTCGAGGTTCACACACTTGATTATAATAAGCATAGTGGGGCACTTTATATGATGTAGTTCCCAGATAATGAGTTGACCCACTATGATATTTGTGACCGTTAGATGGTATGCAAGGATTAGGTTGATGCCTCCCATAGTTTTGTTCATTGGGCTATATGGTTGTTGGAGTCTTTGATGGTGGCCTTAATAAAGTTACATGAAGCATCAGGTTTGAAGGTAAGGGTGCACCACAGTGTGGGACTTGTGCTAGGTTGGAAGATGCAGTGGCCTTAAAATTGTGCTGTCCCTTTTTACGGCCATTTTTAAAGAAGGAGCACTTTTGATGTTGCTGAGGTTTCTCACTGGAAGTAGTAGCACAAGTGTTGTTCGTGGGCTATGGCTATGGCACAAACACCTTAGGAACAGTTGGTGGCACTGTGGAAGGAGGGAAAGGATGAGAATCTTGAAAGTTAGGAGGAATGTAAGGTGCACAAGGTGGTGGTTTTGTTGGAGGTATGGTTTGATAGTATTGTGGAGAATGGTACTGTGGTGAGATAAAGTATGTTGGCCCAGTTGGAGAAACATGATGTTGAACAAGATAAGCATTTAGGTTCAGATGGTATGAAGGGTGTCTCCAGTCTAAGGATGTTCTCCCCCATGACTGGGATTGTTTCCACTGTGACCTAACACAGTATCTCTATACGGACTCTGGATGTAACGTTTTTCCCAAATGCTCATGTAGATGTAACAATATTGGGCATTGGCCTTTGGGATGCTCGTACAAGAATATGTTGCATTCATATGTAGGATTGGTAGTTGAGCACTTATTTTCCTTATCCCTTCTTTTCGAATGTCTACTTTTTTGTCCTGCTTCTTGGGTTGTCAGAAGTTTATCCCCAATGTTGTTGATATACTCTCCACACTTTTGATACATCCATTCCAACATCTTATTGATCTTTGCCTCAGCTTCTTCTAGTTTTTGTTGTATTGGCAAAGATGATGTTTCCACCTTGAGATTAGTTGATTTCTCCTTTTTATGATCATGGACCTTTGTTGAGTTAAGATTTTGGTCTCGTTGATGTTTTTCAATGCTCTCCCATCTAGCTAATTCTCCTACGTCTTTTGCTACCTACTTAATAAGCTCTTTGATTTGATGGATTTGTAGTTTATATAATTGACCTTGGGCATACATTCCTAAGGTCTCTCTTGTTTCATTACGTAGCCCATCAATGATATGGTACATTAGCCTTTCCTCAGAAAACCCATGGCCTGGACAGTTGTTTAATAGTGCATAATATCTTTCTAAGGCCATGTCCAAGGGTTCATGTTGTGCTTGTTTCCATCCTTGGATTTGTTTCCTCGAGGCTGACACTCTTGCGTAAGTTTGATATTTTTCATTAAAGACTTCTACCATTGTTGACCAGCGTCGTATTGAATTTGGTTTTAACGATCTATACCATACTTTTGCTTGGTCAACGAGTATCATCAAAAAGAGCTTAAGTTTTTGCCACCTGTTATCAATGTTATTCCATGTACAAGCATCGTAGAAGGCTTGTAAATGTTGATACGGATCTAAGTCATAGCCTCCTAAAAATTTAGGAAATTTTTTTAAATCAAGCCTGGGTAGACGGCTCTCTTTACGATGCCTACGTGAGATTCAAACAGCCTCTTGTATTTGCGTTAGGCTTGTAGTGGCCAGTGGGGGTTCATCGTCATCAGGTAAGTTATGCTTTCATGTGTTGGGATGACGTTGTTTTTATTCATGTTTATAAGAAGCTCCCACTTCAGGTTGTATACTCCAATATTCATCGTCATATAGTTCTTTGGTTCTCCAATGAACTTCCTCACTAAGTGTGGAATTATTATTATCTTGTAGGAGAGACATGGTTGTGTGTGAATTTATGTGACTTTTTATAATTACTTCCTTTTCCTAAGAGATATATCGTTAAGTCCTATACAGTGACCTTGTATGATATAACTAATCTAGGTAACTAGCACTGTCCTCGGCAACGGTGCCAATGATGAGTGGCGAGGTACCCCTACACTCAACCATACGAATACAAGCGTTCTCACGCGCGATCCGGTCAAACTCTGTAGACAGACTAGTTGTGGCACCTAGACAGTTATCCTTAGGTTGTAGTTCTTTGTCTTCCCACCTAGACTAGTATTATATTTTTCACATATGAGTGAGGTGTATGATGGGTTTCCTAATCTAATGCTACTCCTGAAGGTAGTGGAAAGTAATATTAACTATGGTAAGCTAGGGGGAAAAGGGTAAGAGAATCTAATCTAGCCTAAGTGTGATGCGTAGCTGATTCCTTGATTATCTGTACACATCTTGGACTTCGTGCATGACTACCACTGGGATTACCAAGCATAGATACTACGTACGCCACTGGGATACCAAGTATTCACACTTAAATGCTCGTAATCAACTTGTACTCATTCTGTGTTGCTAGGAGATAAGGGTGAGAGAGAAAGCAATAAATAAAAATTAAATAAACAAAGTGAATGTTGCAATGACGAAGTAATCTTGATCTTTATTGCTGTTCATGTGCACGTCCAAGTACGTCACACTCGAATAAATAATGTCGTACAATTACATTCACCACACTGTGGACAGACATGGGAAAATATTCTATCTCTAGAGGGATCAAACTGCCAGAGCTTTGCTAATTCTAACTCCTAATTATGAATAAGGGAGAGCCGCTTCTTATTTATAGACATTGCGGCCCATGCGATATCACGTCCCATCAACAACGGTAAAGGGAACTTCCCAATCATAATGGAAAGAGCATGGCTAAGCACCATCGACGCATTCCTAGGAATCTATGATCTTTCCCTAGAAATATCAAAGGAAAATATATTTGAAAAGATGGAGAAGAAGAAATTTCCATGCATTGAATACAGTGACATAGGATGTAATTGCATGCATAGGTTATGGTTTATGCAAAGTTTAACATTGCCTACATGTAATCAGTGTGCACAAGTGATCAACATACAAATATGCCTGTATGCAACAGCCACACAACAAGAAGGCACCTAGTGGCTGATAGCTGATCAAGAAAGCAATTCACTCATATGCATGGAACCAACTAAGGATTTGACTTACACTTACATTGATAGCATAGACACATTAGAGCAAGTCCACCACCAACTTCCAAGTCTTAACCTTGAAAATATCAACTAAGGGAAGTTGGAAATCCCTAAGAAATTTAAGCAGGAGCGCCTAGAGGTGAAACCATTATCCACCGGTATGGAATACACATTCCTTAAAAATGGAAAATTAGTAATTATCAACACTAAGCTTGCTCCTCAATAGAAAGAAGAACTATTGAAGGTAATAAATAAATGGTTAGAAGCCTTCGCTTGGTCATATCCTGAATTAACTGGAATTGATCCTAGGATATGCCAATATAGAATTTACACTGATCCCTCCATGAAGCCTTGAAGACAACCATAGAGGCAATTGAACCCTAAACTGAAGCAAATAGTTAAGGAAGAAATTGAACAGCTTCTCAAGGTTGGGTTTATATACCCCATTGTTGATAGCGAATGGTTTAACCCCTTATTTATTATGCCTAAAAAGGGAGGCAAATGGAGGGTGTGCATAGATTTCAAGCTACTAAATATGGCAGCATTCAAAGATCACTTTCCATTGCCATTTTTCGACCAAGTCTTAGATACCATTGCAAGGCATCGCTATTATAGTTTTCTAGATAGATATAGTAGATATAACCAAATACAAATAGCCCTAGAAGACCAAGCCAAGACTAAGTTCACTAGTCCTTGGGGAACATTCGCATACAAACAAATGTTATTTGGCTTGTGCAATGCCCCTACAACATTTCAACTACTAGTTCTAAGCATATTTCAACAGCAGATAGGGAATGGCATGGAGGTCTTTATGGATGACTTCTCCACTTATGGAGCAAACTTTGATCTGGTTGAAGTAAGTGTTAAAAAGATGTGTAGAAACCAATTTGAGAATCAACTAGCAAAAACTCCATTTGATGCTCTAAGAAAGCATAGTACTAGGGCAAAAAATCTCACACACAGGGATAGAGGTAAACCCTGAGAAAATCAAAATTATCCAAGGAATTACACATTAACTAGAAACTGTCAAAGATATTTGGTCATTCCTTGGACATACCAGCTACTATAGAATATTTATTGAGAACTTTTCAAAGGTTGCCAAACCATTGGTGGAATTAATGAAAAAGGACGTACCTTTCAAATGGACCAAGGAATGCGAACTAGCTTTCCAAACTTTAAAGTAGAATATAGTAGAAACACCCATTCTACAAGCTCCTGATTGGTCCAAACCATTCCATATCATGACTAACGCGTCCAACTGTGCCTTAGGAGCTGTACTTACATAGTTAGATGACCAGAAGTGTCCTTATTACATCCACTGTGCAAGTAGAAGTATCATTGGTGCACAACTTAACTACACTACCACAGAGAAAGAATTAATGGCTGTAGTGTTTACACTAGAAAAGTTTAGACACTATGTGTTGGGATATAAAGTATATATACATATAGATCATAGTGCAATCCGATTCCTCATGCATGAGCCAATGGTAAGCCCTCATTTCATACGATGGCTTGTAATCTTACAAGAGTTTGATTTAATGATGATCGATGGAAAAGGCACCAAGAATGTAGTTGCTGATCATTTATCTCAATTATGATGCAACAACAAAGAGGATGAGTGTCCAATTTTTGATCATTTCCTTGATGAATTCCTCTTTGCTGGTGTAGGGAATAATCAATCACCCACGGAGACAAACTAGTATAGTAGCATTCTTACCTATCTTCTCACCCAACAAATACCACAAGAGTTAAACCTTAAGAAGAAAAAACAGTTTCTTCACTGAGCCAAGTACTTTATAGAAATTAATGGGCAACTTTACAAAGTGTGTCCCGATGGCTTGGTTCAATGGTGTGTTCCTGATATAGATCAATTGCAAGTTCTCCAAGATGCTCATGAGGGTCCTTGTGGGGATCATTACATTGAGAGATGAATGGCCATCAAGATCTTTCTTGTAAGATATTATTGGCCTACATTGTTTCAGGAGGCCCATCAATTCGTCCAATCTTGTGAGTGCTGTCAACGTGATGGGGGAATGATTGCTAGAATGGAGGATCTATAACAATGGATACAACTGTTAGAACCCTTTGACATTTGGGGAATTGATTTTATGGGGCCAATTACACCAATGTCCAATGGAAAATCCTATATCATTGTTGCTATTGATTACCTAACTAAATGGTTAGAAGCAACTACGGTTAAGGATTGTACATCATCTATGGCTGCACAATTTGTTCAACGATAAATCATAAATAGGTTTGGTGTGCCTTGTGCACCTATTTTAGACAATGGTACCCACTTCATAGGTGCAACTTTTCAGAAATTAATGCAACACTTAGGGGTTGAGCATAAATTGATTACACCATACCACGCCCAAGTGAACGGTCAAGAAGAAGTAACCAACAAGGAGATTATGAAGATATTGACAAGAACTGTTAGCAAGTTTAGGTGAGACTAGAGCACTAAACTAAACGATGCTCTTTGGGCATACCGCTCCACATGGAAACTTCCTATAGGCTACTCTCCCTATGAGTTAGTGTATGGTAAAGTACCAATGCTTCCCATTCAAACTGAGCTCTGTACACTATCCATGGCATGTGACCTCAACCTTGACCTTGATCTAGCACAGAAACAATGGTTAGTAACCCTCAACTTGCTAGATAAAAACTTACTAGCTGCACTATCATCTAATGAGTTGCACAAGGCATTCAATAAACAACGTCATGACCTAAGTATTAGGAAAGTTAAATATCAATCGGAGGATAAGGTTCTCTATTGGAATCCCACACATATACCACAACATACTAAATTTCAAACACTGTGGAAAGGACCTTATATTATTTATGTAACTTTTCCTTTAGGGGCCATGACAATATACAAACTTGAGAGCCCAGACAAGAAACTGTAAGTCAACATACAATAAGCCAAACATTTCTAGGAGATTAGGACAACCAGTACACATGCTACCTCTCATGATGGACAACCCTGCTCACTATTTTGGATCTCCTCCTTCCAACTTAGTTGTGGGGGAGATGGCCACATATGCTAACCATTCTAGTTCCTTAGTTCTTTTTGAATTTTTGTTTTACACATTTTTTATTTTACACCATCGTTTATCTTTTTACTATTTCTTTGTTTGCTTAATTTACTTTTATTCATTATCCAATAAGTGCTCATGATGGTGGATTGCATTATATCATATTGATTGCTAATGTTTGGTTTTTACCTTTGAATTATGATGCTGAAATTGAGGTATGGTTCTTTTGGTAAAATAGGCAATGAGTCCACACCATCCACTCATCCATACAACTCTATAGTCTCCTTTGGCTTGTAACTGTACAATCCCCTTTTTCTACATAAATTTATTAATGAATTAGTGGCTAGGTACTTTTCAAACCAAGGAAAGACTCAAAGAATGAAAATGGTGTGACTTCAAGGGGATTCAATGCATTTGTGCTGGCCATTCTCTTGGGTGCTTGGATGCTTATTTCTTGGATTTTCTGCCATTATGACATTGTTCAAAAATCAAAAGCCAAGTGAATAAAAATAAGTCTTTGCATGGCCTGGTTCTCATGCATAAAAAAATAAAGAATAAAAGTGAGAATTCAAAGCACACCCCTTAGACATGATAAAGCAATATGGCCTACAAGCACTAGTTATGAAACTGGAAAGACATGTTACCCACGCCTGAAGGTTCCCTCTAACTAAGGCCCTTTCTCACTTCTTGCTTCTCCATCTCACTCTCCTTGGGATAGAGGTCACTCTTTGTGGAAGCATTCTTGTTGCCTCAAGAGGATGGATTGGCCAAGTGTATTGATGCGATGTCACTGAATGTGGTTAGTTTGAGCCTAGATTTGGAATGAGTTCTACTTAGTTATCTTAACCATGAAATACACAAGGGGTTGTACACAACCTTGTTCTTGGGATTCCATTCCATTCTCTCATCTCCATATTTCTTCCCATTTTCCATATCATTTTCAATTTTATCATTAGTCCATTTTAGGTTGATGCATTTTTTTTCTTTGGTGAATTCTTGTGAGTAAGTTTTTAACTCTTGCTTCCAAATGACATTCCTAGAGCCTATGGACTCTTTGGTTTATGGGTTTGTCAGGGCATAAAAGGCATGAGCCTGCATTGGGGAGGGCCCACTGGCATTCCTTTTTGGTGCAATTGTTGTTCTTTTCCTTAAACATTTCCTGTAATCAATCATCTCTTGTTTCATCCCCATCCATGACATCCATTTTATTGGCATTGTCATTGTTATTTTTTTCCATCTTTCTTGTTCCTCGTATTTTTCCATCTTATAGCTATCATAGGTTCACTCTTAGTCGTGGGGGCCCTGGCAAAATTTTTTTAATTTTCTTCATTTTACTATTTGCCTAACCCCTACACATTGGGTAGTCACCTATGATAAATCTCTGAACCAGTTTCTGCCATAACCACAACTTAGCCAATGTGCTTCATATCGAGGCAAGGTATTAGTTGCATTGTGGTTTATCTATCCTTGCTCATTTGTGACTGTGTTGTGTGTGTAGATGGTGATAATACAAAAAATGGACTGGGCTTGGAGGAAGCACTCAGGATGGATCAAAATTAGAGCATTTATGAAAGGAGCAAGTCTAGTGGTGTGGCTATGGATAAACAACGGAACACGCAATCTTAGCATTAGCAGCAACACGCTTCATTTTCTTTCTCTCTCTTTCTCGACAAGCTACCAAATAAAGGCTTGGATGTCATTTATGTATGAGTGTTCACCACAATGGTCATGAACACTAATGTTGTAATATGTTTATTGATCCAATCACTGGGCATGTTGAGTCTATCATTCCATTGCACCATTAAGTTGTCAGTTAATCAATAATCCCATACCTTCCCAATATTTTATAAAAAACTTGTTTCTTTTTTTCTATACTCGAGGACAAGTTTTCATTCAATCATGGGGATATGATGAGAGTAGTTACTCTAGCAATTATTCTAATTATTAGAGTAGTTACTCTAACAGTTACTCTAGTAGTTATTCTAATTATTAGAGTGGTTACTCTAGCAGTTACTCTAGTGGTTACTCTAATTATTAGAGTGGTTACTCTAGCAGTTACTCTAGTAGTTATTCTAATTATTAGAGTGGTTACTCTAGTAGTTACTTTAGTAGTTATTCTAATTATTAAAGTCGTTACTCTAATTATTAGAGTAGTTGCTTCCAACCCTATAAATACAGTGCCTAAGTGCACAATTGAAGGAAGTCTTTTAGTAGTCAAGTAGCGAAACTCTTATAATCTATTTGAAAGTTAGAGTATTTTCCAAGTGCCTATACTAGGAGGTCTAAGTGTGGATGGATCTTTATTCAAGCATTGCGTACTTGAGCACACCTTATGGATGGCAATAAAGATAAGCTCTTCGATTCATCCTTGCAGCACTTGACATTTGTTTTCTTATGCATTTCTGTTATTTTATTTTCTTATGCATTTATTTCATTTTATTTTATTTTATGCACTTTACATTATGTTATTAGCACAAAAATTCATTTTGATCAATTAAGCAAATCATTAAATTACACAAGCACATCCACTTCGAGCATGCATGTAATACTTGGTAACCTAGTAACGATTAGCATTTGGTAATCCCAACAATGTTGCACTAGTTTAGGATGTGTATGACAAGTGGGACGGATGCTTGTGTTAGGATTAGTTAGAACTTAGTTAATGAGTAGTTAAGTTAAATTACTCACCTAGTTATCTCTCTCCTTCCCTATTAGCATAGGACATAAAAACATAAAACATATAAAAATCATAATCCTCAAGCTTACTTAACCATACAATCGTGACATACAAGTAAGTTTGGGAAGACAATGATCAATCAACTTGTCATTGTTTCACAAGGGTGAATAAGCACTTAGTCCTTGGAATTCAACTGAATTGTGTGTGAAATGCTTATATTTGTATGGTTGAGTGTAGGGGTACCTCACTGCTCATCAACCTTTATTTGGTAGCTTGAAGAGAAAAAGAGAGAGAAAAAGAAGATGGAGCGTGTTTCCACCAATGCTGAGATTGCGCCTTCTGTTTTTTATCCATAGCCATGCCACCAAACTTTCTCCTTTCATAAATGCTCTAGTTCCAGTCCATCCTAAGTGCTTCCTCCAAGCCCAGTCCATTGTTTGTATGATCATAATCTACACACACAACATAGTCACAAATGAGCAAGGACAAATAATCCACAATGCAATTGATACCTTGCCTCGATATGAAGCACATTGGCTAAGTTCTGTTATGGCATAAACTAGTTCGGAGATTTATCACAGGTGACTACCCAAGGTGTAGGGCTTAGGTGAATAGTAAAATGGAGAAAATTAAAACATTTGTGCCAGGGATCCCATGACTAAGAGTGAACCTTCGATAGCTATAAGATGGAAAAATATGAGGAACAAGAAAGGTGGGAAAAAATAAGAATGGCAATGCCAATAAAATGGATGTCATGGATGGGGATGAAATAAGAGATGATTGATTGTAGGAAATGTTTAAGGAAAAGAACTTAATAATTGCACCAAAAAGAAATGCTAGTGGGTCCTCCCCAAAGCAGGCTCATGCCTTTTATGCCCTGACAACCCACAAACCAAAGAGTCTATAGGCTCTAGGAATGTCATTTGGATGCAAGAGTTAAAAAATTACCTACAAGAATTCACCAAAGAAAAATAATGCATCAACCCAGAATAGACTAATAATAAAACTGGCAATGAGGTTGAAAATGGAAAGAAAGATGGAGAGGAGAGAATGGAATGGAATCCTAAGAATAAGGTTGTGTAAAGCCCCTTATGTATTTCATGGTTAAGATAATTGAGTAGAACTTATCCCAAGTCCAAACTCAAACTAACCACATTCAGTGACCTTGCATCAATAAAATTGGCAAATCCATCCTCTTGAGGCAACAAGATTACTTCCAAAAAGAGTGACCACCATCCCAAGGAGAGTGAGATGGAGAAGCAAGAAGTGAGAAAGGGACTTATTTAGAGGGAACCTTCAGGCATGTGTAACATGTCATTCTAGTGCTATAACTAGCGCTTGTAGCCCATATTGCTTTATTATGTCTAAGGGGTGTGCTTTGAAGTCTCACATTTTTCTCTTTTTTCTCTCTTTTTTTTATGTTTATGTGTGAGAACCACACCATGCAAAGACTTATTTTTATTCACTCAGCTTCCTGATTTTTAAAAATGTCAAAATCGCAGAAAACCCAAGAAACAAGCATCCAAGCATCCAAGAGAATGGCTAGCACAAATGCATCGAATCCCCTTGAAGTCAAACCTTTTTCATCCTTTGAGTCTTTCCTTGGTTTGAAAAGTACCAAGCCACCAATTCATTAATAAATTTACTTAGAAAAAGGGGATTGTACAGTTCCAAGACAAAGGATACCATAGAGTTGTATGGATGAGTGGACAGCATGGACTCATTACCTGTTTTACCAAAAGAACCATACCTTAATATCAGCATCATAATTCAAAGGTAAAAACCAAACATTAGCAATCAATATGATATAATTCAATCCACCATCATGAGAACTTATTAGATGATGAATAAAAGTAAATCAAGTGAAAAACGAAATAGTAAAAACATGAACGATGGTGTAAAACAAAAATNGAAAAACGAAATAGTAAAAACATGAACGATGGTGTAAAACAAAAATAAGAAAAGTTGAAATAATATGTAAAATAAAAAATGTATAAAACAAAAATGTGTAGAACAAAAATTCAAAAATAACTGAGGGCCTAGAACAGTTAGCATAGGTAGTCATTTCCCCCATGACTGAGTTGCAAGGAGGAGATCTGAAATAGTGAGCAAGGTTGTCCACTAATATAGGTATCATGTGTATTAGTTGTCCAAAGATCATGGAAAGGTTTAATTTGTTGTACATTAACCAACAATTTCTTGTCTGGGTTCTCAGGTTTGTATATTGTCATGGCCCCTGAAGGAAAAGTTGTGTAAATAATATAAGGTCCTTCCCACAGTGTTTGAAATTTTATATGTTGTGGCACATCTGTGGGATTCCAGTAGAGAACCTTATCTCCTAATTGATATTTAACTTTCCTAATCCTTAGGTCATGACATTTCTTATTGAATGCCTTGTGCAATTTGTTAGATGATAGGGAAGCTAATCAGTTTTCATCTAACAAGTTAAGGGTTACCAACTGTTGTTTCTATGCTAGATCAAGGTCAAGGTTGAGGTCACATGTCGTGGATCATGTACAGAGCTCAGTTTGAATGGGAAGCATTGGTAATTTACTGTACACTAACTCATAGGGAGAGTAGCCTATACGAAGTTTCCATGTGGAGCAGTATGCCCAAAGAGCATCATTCAGTTTAGTGCTCCAATCTCACCTAAACTTGCTAATGGTTCTTGTCAATATCTTTATAATCTCCCTGTTGGTGACTTCTGCTTGACCGTTTGCTTGGGGGTGGTATGGTGTAGTCAATTTATGCTCAACCCCTAAGTATTGCATTAATTTCCAAAAAGTTACACCTGTGAAGTGTGTACCATTGTCTAAAATAAGTGCACGTGGCATACCAAACATGTTTATGATTTGTTATTGATCAAATCATACAGCTGTAGATGATGTACAATCTTTAACAATAGCTACTTCTACCCATTTTTTTAGGTAATCAACGGCAACAATAATATAAGCTTTTCCATTGGACATTAGTGTAATCGACCCTATAAAATCAATTCCCCAAATGTCAAAGGGTTCTAATGGTTGAATCCATTGTTGTGAATCCTCCATTCTAGTAGTCATTCCCCCATCACATTGACAATGCTCACAAGATTAGATGAAACAATGGGCATCCCAAAATAATGTAGGCCAATAATATCCTGCAAGAAAGATCTTGATGGTCGTTCATCTCCCAACGTAATGACCCCTACAAGGACCCTCATGAACATCTTGGAAAACTCACAGTTGATCTATATTTGGAATACACCATCGAACAAAGCCATCGAGACACAGTTTGTAAAGTTACCCATTGATTTCAATAGAGTACTTGGCTTAGTGAAGAAACTATTATTTTTTCTTAAGGTTTAACTCTTGCTATATTTTTTGGGTGAGGGGATAGGTAAGAATGCTACTATACTAGTTTGTCTTCAGGGGTGATTGATTATTCACTACACCAACAAAGAGAAATTCATTAGGAAAATAATCAGAAATTGGATGCTTATCCTCTTTGTTGTCCCATCGCAACTAAGATAAATGATCAGCAACTACGTTATCAGTGCCTTTACGATTGATGAGTGGAAAGGTACCCCTACACTCAACCATACAAATACGAGCGTTACACACGCGATCTAGTCGAACTCTGCAGATGGACTAGTTGTGGCATCTAGACAGTTAGCCTTAGGTCACTGTTCATTATCTTCCCACCTGGACTAGTATTATCTTTTTCATGTATGGTTTAGTCTAGAGTGATGTGTATGATAGATTTCTAATCTAATGCTACTCCTGAAAACAATGGAAAGTAATATTCACTAATCTAGGAGAGAGAGGGTGAGAGAATCTAATCTAGCCTAAGTGCGATGAGCATCTGTTCCTTGATTATCCGTACACATCTTAGAATTCATGCATGACTACCACTGGGATTACCAAGTGCAGATCCTAGGTACGCTATTGGGTTACCAAGTAGTCACACTTAAATGCTCATAATCAAGTCGTACTCATTCCACATTTTAACATGAGTTTAAGGGTGAGAGAGATTAACTAGGAAAGTAGTAAATAATAATTAATTAAATGATTAATCCAAGTGAATGCTACAATGATGAAGTAATCTCGATCTTTATTTCCATTCATGTGCATTTCCAAGTATGTCACACTCGAATAAAGGATGTCGTACAATTACATTCACCACACTGCGGGCATACACGGAGAGGAAAATGGTTGAGAGGGAGAAATGAAAAAAACAATTAAACTAAAACTGACTAACTTCCTAATGATCTCTGATGATCTTTCTACCTCTTATTTATAGATGAAGAGATAGGCCACGATATAGCATATGCGATATTATGGGTTGGGATACGATATCGTGGTCGCCCAAATGACAACTCATCATACCCCCACAACTGAATGAAAACTCGTACTCAAGTTATAGTGATTACATAGTGGATAGGAATGGGATTATTAGATGGGAAAATGGGATTATGCCATAGTGTGGAATGAAAACAAAATGAAGACACAACACAAAGAATGTTCTACATCTATAAAAATATTGGAACTCATGTAGTTCCTGGTGGCAGTGGCTACTCCATTGGTGCTTTCCCTTTGTCTTGTGCTCCAGTATTTGAGACTTGATGACATTGAAGTATGGCCTGAAGATTCCCCTCTTTGGTCCTAGGGTCTTGCACCATCCATTCTAATGTTCCAATGTTTGACAGAGTTGGCAGTTCCCACGGACAAGGTAGTTGCAGAAACATTTGATTGGCCTTGACATACCAAGCTGCGAACACATATCATTCCTCTTTGTAGGCTCTAGATTTATCTTTGTATTCTTGGAAATTTGCTAGCCATCAAGCCAAATTTGTAGTGACACCTTTTTGGCCTTAGTAGTTTGCCTTTACCACCTCAAGTTTAGAATTTGCGACCTTTAGTTTTTCCAACAACTTCTTACGTTCTACAAATTCTACTTCGTATTTAACATAGGTGGTTGCTACCTGCTGCTTGAGCTCTGTCCTTAGGCATCCCACTGTTAAAATGGCAAGGTTGGCATACCGCAGGTTTGCCAACTCCATGTATTCTATTAAATCCTAAATCTGTAGGTCCTGGCTCTTAACTTCTACTTGGTGGACGAAAGAATACATGTCCAATATGGCCCCCCAATCAGTGTGTTGAGCACTAATAGCATTGATGTGGGCCTTGGTCATATGGGTCTCCTTTTCAAGGATCTGTTTATACATCCCCACCTGATCTCGAAAGTGCTCCTTCAGCTTCTCATGTCGTTTAGCCTCATTCTTCCACGTGCTTATTTCACTAGTTTTCTTTTGACGACTTACACGTACCTCCTTCATTAAGAGGGTTCTATTCTCCCTGGCTAAACGACTTATGTCTTGGTTGACCCAAATGAATTTTTCCCATAATTGATGAAAGTGTTCCTCGAGAACATTCTTTTGCTTTTCCACGGTGGTCAACCGAAGTTTGTCGACAGGAAGTTGTTTATTTTCTTCCTGTAAGATGTTAAGTGCCTTAAGATGTGCATGAGCTTGCACCTATGCTATGGAGGCATCCCAAAAAACCTTCTCTTTTTCATCAGCCATCTTTTTATTCTCTGCTATTAGCTTGGTTAGTTGCTCAGTTCTAAAACTATCTAGCCAGTTTGTGGGAACGAATTGAAGAGGGTCCCGCTATGCTACCTGTAGGGCCACGAGCTGTTCTTGCAATTTCTACACCTCTGCTTCAGCATGTTTGGCCCTCACTTCTATTAAGACTAGCTTCCCCTTCATGGAAATCAAGTCTGATTGAATTGCTGTAACATCCTAAGGGTTTTCAAACAAGGACATCATTATTTTCCCTGTTTGGAGCAATCGATCAAGCGCATCCTCATGTTCCGTAGGATTCATTAAGCTTCTAGCCAATGTTTGAGCATCTCGTACTCCTATGAGATCTATCAATGGCACAATAGGTACATTGAATGATTCTTTAATGTGGTCTGTGACCTCTTCTGCAGTGCCTACGGCTTTCTGGTGTTGCATGACCACCATAGTGGCCCCTTCACCAATTTCTCACTGCACCTAGAAAGATGCCACGTTTCTTGAGATCTATTATGACCATCGACTTTTTCCTCCTCCTATGTGAATAGATACTTCCCCCCTTGTGCAATCCAAAGAAACAGTGGACTGAATGACATCATCAATGACACTAAAGAGATGGCATCATCACGACTTCCCCAACTAACTGTCTTAGTGATGACCCTAAGATGGCTCATCGATGCTCTGTAGTCTTGTGGCGACTACTGATCCTAGCCTGTGTTGGGCCCTACTTTTTGTTGTTGGCTGGGATCGGTGCTTGGAGGTTGGCTAGATCCTGTAAGTTGAGTTATCATTGGTCCAGCCGTCTATTCTTCTTCTTCTTCTGGGCCCAGTGTCTTGCTAGTGATTTTCCTTAGAAGTGGCGACTTTAAGAATTCAGCATATGAAGTAGTCTGGGCTTTTTGGAGGACATCATTGGCATACCCCCGGATACCAGCACGTCGATAAAGCTTTCTGATAAGACAGGGGAAAGGCAGTGCCATTTTCCCTATCTTCTGTTCCTCGGACAACCTCAAGATCTCCGTTAAATATAGATGGGGCAAGTTAGCGTCAACCTTTTCCATCAGCACTACACATCCTCTAGCCACATACATTGATATTCTTTTTAAGCCCTTCATGTGGAGGAGGTGATATGTTCCAATTTTGAAGTAAATCCTCTCTTCCGTCGTCAACTCACCAAATGTTTTATCTCTGCCATAAGCCCTTTCCAAACAATCCCGTAGCACATTGGGGTCAGAACGGGTGGATAACTAAGCAACTTTGGGCCCTGTATTTGAAAGGTTTAATACTTTCAAAATGGCCTGCATAGAGAAATTGACTGTCACACCACAAATGTTGACAGTGGTGCCCTGCTCCCTATTGTGCCAAAATTGGTACGTCTCCCCTAGGTACCAGGCACCACTTTTAGAGAGGGTAGGCCATAAGGAAGACCCTTTGAGGCAATCCCTAATAGCCTCAAGAGTGAACTCTACAAAAGATTCAAATTTTAATTCCATAATCATCGCAACGAATGTGGACTTTTCATAGATGGCATGAACACAATCTTGGAGCAACGTGAGATGTTGTCCTTGTTCAGGCGCTGTAGCAGCTCCTCCTTTTGCTTGCCTGGATTGTATGATAGGAGGATCCTCTTGATGAATAATGAACAATTGCTCCTCCTATTCTGTATGTTGTCCAGTAGGATCTTTTCTTCCACCTCTCCAAGATCGTTTGCTTCCACCTTGAGTAGGACCTTCCTATTGTCCACGTTTCGAGGCCATCTGCAATCACACGGGGCCAAGTGTTAGTAAGGTTATTTTTTTTAAAAGTTAAGTTATACCTTACTACTTACCTTAATTAATGATCTTATGTTATCACGTGTGATATTGCCTGAAAAATTGTAATAATGAGTCCTGTGACTTAGGTGGTTTCTAATTTTAGTTTCTCAGTATACCTAGGGATTAAATGATTTTTAGGCACAATTATTCTAAGTGTTATAGCCAATTACCCTAGATCTTGTCCTTTGGGCAATGATAAATTCCAAAAAAGTTAAGTGCTTTTCAGCAGATGTCCCTCCCCCACGACTAAGTTGAACACTCCGGGTTCAAGTAGGTTCAGACGGAATTAAAATCAGAGTACCAACNCAGTGAGCGAGATATAGTTAGAAAAGCAAGGGTTGCTCAATCGCAAGTCGTAGAGAAAAAATTCGAAAACTCCCCTGTGTGAATGAAAAAAATGACGCTAAGTGTTGCAGGGGGGTTTCCTATTTATAGGATTGGAGGGACACGATATAGTGTATAATACATCGCACATGCGATATCGCATCCTATCGATGTTTTAGGCCTGAGGGAAAAATTGAATTTTTATGGTTGTTTGGAAAATAAAATATGAAAGAAAAGACATGTGGCACATGTTAAAGGTTGCTAGGGTAATTCCATTAATTCGAAGGGCACAATTAATTATGATGGTGTGGATTTATCGATAAAACCTCGGATGGGAGAAAAAGGTTATGCAATGGTACGTAGGAATGTTGAAATATAGAGGGATAATAGTAGGGAAAGAACATTATGAAAAATTATGCTAAGGGTAAGTGTTGGCGACCATTTGGGACATGACTGCCAATGAGTGTCCTCGAATAGGATTTAGGTGCCTTTTGGTCTTTGGCAACACCAAGGCCCAGATACCTCCAAATAAACTTAGTAGTTAATGTGAGTATGTGTGTGTGCTATTGCAGCGTGTGGTTGTGAGAAATGTAACAATTGCGTTGTGTGTAAACTACAAATGACTTACTTTAAAGAGATTTAGCCAACTTTGCCAAGTACTGTGAGTTGTTGAAAGTTTCCTATTTTGTTCAACTACCTAGTCTACG
>MNCI01014226.1:3226-34511 GCA_015680685.1 Gnetum montanum
CCAAGTTAGAATAACAAATCTTATTCTATTATGCCCTACATTGGCTTCACAATGTCCCTTGATGTACATATATGCTTAAGTTGTCATGCTTCCATTTCCCAATTTCATGAATCTTTGCTTCCCTAGAGAATGTGATTGTCTCAACCTTGAAAATGCTTTTGTAATAGCTATTGCACTGTCTCTTGCCATTTTGCTTCTATTTTACAAGGTAGTAACATTAGCAACATAGAAGAGGACTAACATTTCCAACACATAAGTCAGTAGCAATTGAATGAAAATTGTCTCAGATTTTGAATGAAATAGGGCAAAGCACATATACACCAAAACAATCACCTATGAATATAGGAGGTCAAGAAAATAGTTAGCCTAATTCATTGAAAGGCTTGAGGACCGATGCATATAGGTAGAAATACATGAGACATACATTCTAAGAATATTCTATAGAGCAAACCTTGCTTGACTTCCTTGTTCTTCAATGGAGATAGTTGCCTTGCAATTTTTATTGTTGTTGTTGTAGTGGACCATTTTTGTGATATTTTAGCTATGTTGTCATGTATAAATCATGGTATAGGTGGCCCTCCATCTCCACCGTTGTTCAAGTGGCCATGTTTCATTGTCCATGTTCTCTTGATCTTCTCTGTATAAAATTTGTACTTAATTTCTTTCCATCTTTCCATGTTGGGATAATTTAGCATCAATCTGTTTGCCTTGCTAATTCAATTTATCATCTTAATCAACCCTAATCAACAAGGTTTTACATTGTTGGTTTTTTCTAGCAATTTTGTCCCAACTACTAGCTAGATGCAATGGTTTTTCTCCTAAACTTCTCTTCACTGGTTGTTTCCTTTAAAATTTATTCAATTTTATGCATTGCTTGAGTTCTTAACCTCCTAAGTCTTTTCATTAGCTTTTCTTTGTCACTTATTTTTTAGCATCATTTGAAATTACTGTTTGTAATGTTGATTTTTAAATTTAAATTAATTTTTATTTCATTAAAAACATCAGCATTTACAAATTATTCACCTAGTTTAAGGTTGTAATAATAAGGATTGAGACACATGTGACATAGTGGTCAAGGCTAGAAAGGGATAACATTTCTGCTTTCTAATGATAGTTGTAGAATATGATAAGTGTTATAATTATTTTAAGCAGTGCTAAATGGATAAGCCTGAGACCTGAGTAAGTACATTTAGTACTTATTGCATCTTGTCACATCTTGTAATGCTAAATTCTCTCTTTAACATGAAAATAAAAATCCACACCAAAAGGTTTTCAACAATATATGGTGGTATCCTACTTTGGATGAATAATAGCTAAATATAATAGCATTTATAGAATCTAACAGCAAATTTTGTTCATTTAGGATGTGTTTGGTTTTTTCAATCTGCTGGTGCCTTAATTCATATAGATGTTAACTCTTAAGATCCATGCAGATGCAGATGATACCTTCCATAGTAAAATCTGGAGTGATTCAAAAATCAATCCAGCAATTTATAGAGTTTTCTTAATTCAAGTATCCAAATATACCCTTAAATGATAAACAAGTTCATGTTCCCGGAGCTTTTCAAGAACCTGTTGCTATTTTACCCTTTTTCCATTTTAGCTATATGACAAACAAGCAATACCGGTACTCTTATGTCTTAACCATTTCATGGATGAGTCATTATTTTACCCCTTTTCCATTTCAGCCATGGTTATAAAACTAAATACTTAGTCTATCAGTCTGTGCATATGCTAACATGAGTCTTCTGCCATGCACAGGTGGAGAGGTTATGAGCTACCAGTAGTTTCCAACTTTGAGGAGAAAAGGCTCATTTGTCAAGTTTAATTCTACGGTTGTGACACACCTGTTTATTACATTGTAGAAATTTTGCAGTTGATGTTTGAATGTTTCTGCATGTGCATCAAAATTGATGAACGCCTCAACAATTTACATAAATATTGTCCTGAAAATAAAAGTTCCAATTTTTTATTTTGTATCTTTGGTTAGCCAGCCTACAATTTCCAAAAGTAAATAAATAAAAACAAAGCACACGGACACATGGACATTATGGTTATAATCAAATAGCATCCCTCCTTCCCACATCTAAGCTATTGCATATTAGCAGAGTAGTTTTAGAACGAAAAAAAACGTGTATAATGTATCATTATATTTATTGTGTTTAAGGTAAGAATATGCCAGCCAACCAAAGGGATGCTAAGACACAGTTACCCAACTTTATTTCTCAAAGAATACAAAGTGTATGCTAAGACACAGTTACCCAACTTTATTTCTTGAAGAATGCAACCCTAAGGATTGGTTTGCTGACCATCTGATTCCAGCAGATCGGTAGTCACACATGTTTTCTCACCAATTATTACAGTTTTGTTTTGTAAGATCTTACTAATTATTACAGTTTTGTTTTGTAAGAAAAGAACATTTATAGCAACTTGGTTTATTCCAAAAATAGACAAAGTTTGTTCAGATTTAGAATAAACAAAATTTGAAAAAAAATATATTTGAAACCCAAATCTAGAACATTGTCGAATCCCATCACAATACAAACTTTTCATTGAAGTTGGGAGGTCCAATTTAGTAAACTTAGTCCCGGTAAAAAAGAAAGTAGCCCAGTAGCCCACTGAAAAATATGAGTTAACAAGTTTTCCAGGCTAAGAAGATGAATCTATGCTGGCAATAGCCCGGTCACTGATATTAGGCAAGAAAAAGAATTATTATATTTATTCTATTACCACAAATATAACGAAAAGGGAAACAAAGAGAGAAGTAACTCTACCGTCCGAAATCATCGGGGAGAGGATGGAATGAACGCACACTGATACGGATGAAATAGTAAGACCCTACCTTTGCCTAAAGGCAAGTTGGAAATTAATGGATGCAGGGTGCCTTGAATAGTCCGCACGCGGATCAAATGAGGACTTCCGAAATGTAAAAAAATGAAAACGAATGTAGATTGTTTAAATAATGAAAACAAGAAAACTAACTTAAGGAATGTGGGCAATAATGCAAACTGTTTGTATTGATAAATAGTTAGAATGTGCACCAGTCAAAACACAGTTGCAATTTGGTTGCAAGGTGGATGTTTAGCACCGATGGATGAGAGCAGGTGCTGGGAAGATGCAGGTTTTGGATTGCAAGTGTACAGTGCCCAGGTCTGTATGAAGCCCAACGTATGAGATTGATGCTCAGATTTCCTAAGTGCATGAGATTCCAGTTTTTCGAACCTTGATCTAGTGGAAAAATAGGAGATTTATAGGATTTTGGTCATGACATTCAGATCTAGGAGAAGATCAGTGGCTGCGGGGTGAGAAAAATTCGAATCAGGTGACAGGTGTGTGTGTTGACCAGATGCACGAAATGTTACAATGTACAGCGTCTAGCATGACGAACGTTTACGCTGGTGTATGAAACCCACAGTGTATGACCTTGGCATGCTAAAAGACTTTGAAATTTACTAAATAATCTTTATGTTACAATAAAGAATTTTGTCTCTAGCCTCCTTAAACTGTGGTATGGCGTGTCTTGGCATCTTAGTGTCAGCGTCCTACATCTGGTGCATGATCATCCAGTGTATGAACAAAAATGATGAATTTGGAGCCCACTTTCAATCTCTAAAGCTTGTTCTAAGAGTGGATCTGGATGCTTGAGGCAGAGGGTGCTGCTTGTCAAATTTGAGATCATTCGGAGGTTGTGTTGGCTTTGTTTTGGTTTGTCACGTTGTGGTCACGCTGTGTAGCACGACCAAAGTGTGATCCCAGCGTGACCAAGTATTCGTGCTCTGTTTTGAGCTGATTTTTGGATGCTAATCCCCTTTTTTGATGCCTGACTACTACCTATTCTCCGAGGTGGTCTGGGTGTTGATTTTGACTCCGTTTTATTTCTGTTTCAGGCCTATTTAGTTTGGTCACGCTGTGCTTACACTGTGCAGCATGACCAAAGTGTGGCCCCAGCATGACCAACCTTAAATGGCACATTTGAAGCACAAATCATAAGTTTTTAAAGCCTGCGGACATGTATGAGTGCTACTGGTCCTTGGGGGTTGCTCGGATGTCGAAGATGCTCCCTGAAACTGCTTATTTTACCCTATTTTTGTTTGGTCAGGCTGTGCAGTGTGACCTTAGCGTGACTAACTAAAAATGCATCATTTGAAGCCTAAAGTTGGATTTTTAGGGGCCTTTGAGCAAGTAGGCCTATTGCCTGTCCTCTAGGGATGTAGTCCATGATGAAAACTTGCCAGAAACTGCTTGGTTTCAGCTTTTGTTTCATTGGTCACGCTATGGTTACGCTGTACAGCGTGACCAAAATGTGACCCCAGCATGAATAACTGAAAGTGTCATATTTGAGGTCCAAATTTTGATTTTCTGGAGGCTGGGAGCTATTGGGGGCCTTGGTGAAAGTCATGGGGGGTACTTGTGCTCGATTTCAGCTTGTTTTGACTCATTTTTGGGGCTTCAAAAGTTGGTTATGATGTTCCTTACATTGTGCAGTGTAAGCTAGCATGACCAAAGTGTACTTAGCCCGAACTAGGCATCTTGAGCCCGGAACTTATGATTTTGGATGCTAGAAGTTGGTGTAGTTGCCTATGGACCCCAAGGGGACCTTGCCTATTGAATCGTGAACCATTGGGGCTTGTTTCAGAGGTCTCCAAGTTTGGTCATGCTGTACTCATGCTTGGGCACCTGCATGACTTAACTTGAACCTTTTCTGAAAGTGCTAGGCCAAAATTTTATGGTGTTTTCATTGGCCCCTCTTTGTTGATGCCTAGAGGAATTTACCTGAGAGGCTTCGACAAAGAAATACAAAACACCACGAGAAACCAGATATCAAGCATTGTTCTTTGGCACTTGGCCAGATGTCATCGCACCATGATTAGAAGTACATGGGATTGGGAAATGAGATTTTGAGATGTATAGGAAGAAGGTTTGTAACTATGAGATCAGGGATTAATGAAGGGATGGTTTTGTTTAACTATGGGAAGAGGAATGTTCTTGTGTGAACACATCATGTTGGTCCTTATCAATAGCTAGTATCTAGTAGACTTGGGACCAAGGCATGGGATGAGCATCCTTTTGAGAAACGAAACTCTTGTATCTTGTTTAAGAGAATTCATTGTCACAACCAAAGCCACGTGATGAGGTGGTGCATTCTTTGGAGAAACATGACCCTTGTTGAGTGTCAAAGGGAACTTGTTGTCCAACAACCAAAGCCACATGGTGGGATGCAACATGATTTTTTGAGACATGAGTGTTTTCTTCCAAGACATGTACCTTCTCGCCTAAGGCTTATATGGGAAGTGCCAAGGGTCTTGTGATTGATTTTGCTCTTTGATTTTTTTTTTTACTTTTTTTTGATGTTGTACTCGTGCTTATGTGCTTGTGATTGTATCATGTGCTGTGCTGTGTGTCGCAACTGCCTTGAGAGTTACAGTGTGCAACCATGTGTTTAGAGTTTTGAAGTGACTGGGATGTATCCAGGAAATGTAACTGAATAGGGTAGAGAGAACATGTTAGGGAATAAGGGATGTTTGGGAAATTGGAAATGTACTTGTGAACGGTTTGATTAACTTGGTTACATGCATGAGAAACAATGTGGTACCTCATCGCCGTGATGAAGTGCATCCATGTATGAACACCTTTAGATGTCATCCTGCAAGCACAACTCCAAGAAGACAAGGAAACCACAAGTGAATGAGTTAGCTTCACACTTTAAACATGGATGTAATCGATGGGATGGGGACAGCGTGAGCAACCGTAGACAAACAGGATTGAGTAGTAGCAATGTTGTCAGAGTTCATGTGATGAATTCATGTGGCAGGTTGATGAAGACATGCCATTTGATCACAACAACAGATTAGTAGGCCAGTGAAGAAGTTGCCAATTTATAGTCTTGGCGGACTGTCGTGGATTAGTTTTACGTCATAACCTGTTGGACGTTGCCAGTTTAGCATCGTAGCAGACAGTGCAATGCTAGTTTATAGTTGTGGTGGACTATGGAGAGGCAAGATAGTTTATAGTCTTAGCAAAATCTATCTGATGAGAGTATGATAGTTTATTGTCATTCCAGACGATCTGTGGTATCAGTTTTAGGTCATGATGCTAGGACCGCTCTATAGTATCAGTATATTGTCGTGATTCTAGGAAGAATGCATACCTTAGGCTTTGTTCAGATGTAAAATGGCTTGAGGTACATGTGATTTGTTCAATGAGCAAGCTCGTTACCGTCCATATCAGCTAGTTTGAATACTCCATTTTCATATGCTTTGGTGACCAACTAAGGTCCTTCCCAGTTGGCTGAGAATTTGTCTGAGTGTGCACGGACCGCTTTAACAACAAGGTCACCTTCCTTGATCGGGTGCTTTTGAATGTCATGTTGATGTTGCTGTCGTTGTTACTTTTGGTACCACTCGATTTGATCCAGTGTGCGTGTTCATTCCTCCTCCACCGAGTCAAGGTCAACAAGGTGTGAGTCATTATTTTGACTTTCGTTGAGGAGTCCGGAGAGTGTGATCCACAATGAAGGTACCTGCAACTCCAAAGGTAAACAACTTCTGAACCATAAACAAGACTGTACGATGTTTTACCTGTGGATGTTCTGTGCATCGTTCAATATGCCCATAGTGCATAAACTAGCTGTTCGTGCCATCTTCTTTTGCTTTGATTAAGCATTTTCTTGAGCACCATGATGACCACATTATTCATGAATTTTTCTTGACCATTTCTCTAAGGATATTATGGTGATGAAAATGAATGTTTGATGCCTAGGCTTTCACAAAAGGTTTTGGTTTCGACATTGCTGAATTGTGGCCTGTTATCAGTGATTATGGTCATTGGAGTGCCAAAATGAGTCATAATGTTTTCAAGGATGAATTTGCACACTTGTTTTGATGTGGTCTTCCTAAGAAAAATAGCTTCTACCCATTTTGTGAAATATTCCGTTGCGGTTATAATGAAGCTATGTCTTGTAGAAGATGGGGGAGTTATTGGTCCTATGATGTCCAACCCCCATTTTTGGAAAGGCCATGTGATTTGAGCTGTATGTAGTTCATTAGGTGGCACATGTATGAGACTACCATGTTTTTGACAGATGCTGCACATTTTGACTTTGGAGAAACAGTCATACTCCATGTGCGGCCAATAGTAGCCTAAACGCCTAATTTTGGTTGCCATTTCCTTGGGTGCTATGTGCCCTCCGCAAAGTCCTTCATGGACTTGCTCCACGATGGTTTGGCCATCGATGCTAGTAACGCACACTAACAAAATGCCTTCATAGGATCTTTGACATAACGTGTCCCCTACTAGTGCATGCTGTTGAGAGCGTTTCCGCACTACGTCCTTCTGAGCATTCGTTAGATGTTGAGGTGGTTCACCATGTAGAAGGTACTCCTTTATATCATCATACCATTTCATAGCGTGTGTTGTGCTAATGGATGCTATGGGTAGTTCATTGGGAGCATCAGTTATGGGCTTGGCACAACTCGTTATGGAGCTGGGCAACGCATGAAACATGTCAGGTGAAATGATTAGGGCTAGTGTTGCAAGTGCATTTGCGATGGTATAGCCATTTCTGGAAACATGTTGCACATCTATGTTTGTGAATTGTTTCAACAGGTGTTTTGCCAAGTCACAGTATGGTTGTAAATGTAAAGCTTTACATGCATATACATCTATGACCTGATTCATGACTAACTGTGAGTCGCCTCTAACCACGAGCTATGTGGCTTTTGAAGTTAGTGCTGCCATGAGACCTCTAAGAAGACCTTCNGATCGTTGCTTGGTCTTGCGTCAGTGATGTAGTCATTTGATTAACTATAGCTTAATCTTTAACTGATGATTGAGCTATGTAGTGCAGGTCAAACTCAGTAATCATCGCTTTCCATCTAGCTATCTTGCTTGATTCATATATGTTGTTCATGATAGCTCTGAGCACGTTATCTTTACAAATGATATTAACTTGGTTACGGAAGAGATAATGTCGCCACTTCTTTAAAGAAAAGATAAGGGTAAGACATGAGCTCTCCATGTCATTGTAACATTGTTCGTAGGCTACTAATGCATGGCTCAAGTAGTAAATAGGGATTTCAGTTCCATCATCATGTTTCTAACAAAGCATAGACGCGATAGATGATTCAGATGTTGCAAGGTAGATGTAAAATGGTTTATTGTTCTGTGGTGGATGAACTGTCAGTAGTTGAGCTAGTGCACTATGGAGTCCATTCAAAATGGACATTCTTGCACAATAAGTGCTGCATAGGCCTCAACTTATCCGTAAGTTTTTCAATGAAACATATGATAAACTGTACTCTACCTTGTAGACCGCAAAGTTCAGTAAGTTTACTAGGTAGTTTCAGATTTGTTATTACCTTAACCTTATCCGGATCTACTTGTATCCCTGTCTCAGATACGACGAATCCAAGCATTTTACCTATTTTCACCCCAAAGACACATTTCTTCGGGTTCAGTCTAAGCTCGTATTTTAGACAACGTTTCCGTACCAAGTCTAGATCTTGTACATGTTGCTTAGTTATTTTTGATTTGACCAAAATGTCATCTACATAGTCATTGAGAGAGTTGAACACTAAAGATGAATGTCATCGCTCGTTGATACATGGCCCCAACGTTCTCGAGACTGAATGGCATCATCGTATAGCAAAATGTACCCCATGGTGTCATAAAGGCTATCTTGAGTTGATGTTCAGGGTTGATTCTAATCTGGTTGTATCCTAAAAAGCCATCCATAAAGGATAACAATGCATGTCCAATGGTTGAATCAACAAGTTGATCGATGCTAGGTAGTGGGAAGTCATCTTTTATGGTTGCAATGTTGAGGTCTCGGAAGTCAATGCATAGATGAATGCTTCCATTCTTCTTTGGGACTATAACCATGTTGGATATCCAATCAGCGTAATCCACAGCTTGGATGAAACCAGCTTGATAAAGCTTCGTGATCTCATTGTGAACTTCCAACGCTACTTCAGGCTTGACCTTGCGTGCTTTTTGTTTCACTAGCCTTAGTTTTGGATCAAGTATAATGTTATGCTGGACTATTCGAGGATCGAGCCCAGGCATGTCAGTGTAATACCAAGCGAATGCTTTCATGTTGTCTTTTAGCACTCAAGTTATGTCACTGGCAAGTTGTGGATTTAACAGAGTACTTAGCTTTAAAATTTTAACTTCCCCATCTGACATAGTTATGGGGACTTCGGCTAGGGGATCTTTGGTGATGTTATTAGCTTCTAGGTCCACTGATTTTGTTATTCCTTTAAAGCAATCTATTGTTTCTTGGGTTGATGCCACTAAATTATCGTATGTTGGGGAGTCTAAATCAATGAACTCTAGATTGATTTCTCATTTAATCGCTCCATGTGGTCCATTGATAGACAATGGTATGAAGAGTTTCTTGTTATCCATGTATTTGCTCCTGCCAATGAAACAGGGAGCTATGTCAGCAAGGGTAATTTTTCCTTTTTTTTCTTAAGAAATTGATTTTACATTTAAAATGTAACCAATGGTATGCCAAGGGTAGTTTACCGTCATGCCTGGATGTATGGCAGTTTAAGGCCGTACTGGGATGGGGTGGTAGTTTAAGGCCATACTGGGCCATGGGTGGTAGTTTAGGGTCATGCCAGGCCATGAGTGGCAATTTAAGGCCATACCAGGCCATGTGTGTGTACAAGAATTTAAAAATTTTTATTTTATATTTTATTTCTGTATATATTTTTTATTTTTAAAGTTTACGATTTGGGCATTGATAAAAGAAAGAAGGGGTCAAAGCAATCAAAATAACACAGAATAACATTCTGTAAGTTACTTTATTTTTAGAAACCTTTACAGTTTTGTGTTGCCCAAAGGGGTCAGTGTAATTAAAAGTAAATATTTTATTTTATTTTGTAATTTTTATATTATTTTATTTTTTATTTTAAAGTTTTAACTTTTAAGGTGTGGGCATTTTACCTAGGAGGTCAACGTCAAAACAATGTGGTAAAGGAAATAAAAGAAATGGTTTAAATATAATAAAATAAAGGGGGAGAATTAAAAAGGTTTGACTAGTAAAAGTAAAAGTCATTTCTTCATTTTACAGTGTGAGTATTGAAAACTAGGCAATAGTGGCAGCGTAAGCAAGGTGGGTAGCGGACAGCCGGCATTAGAGGTAGAATCAGGGTGTGTACGGTAGTGTACAACGTCCCAGAGGGAAGTGCACCTAGATCTACAACATTCGGAGCCAGATCTATAGCTATAGCGTCCGGATCTGCAGCATACAGGGCAAAATGGGTAAAGGAAAATACGAAAAGGGTAAGGGAAAGAAGGAGGTGACGCTAATGTTTGTGGAGGAAAGCGAGGAGATGCTTCAATGCCTTCCTCAGCCCAATATCCCTTCATGGACAGGGTTTGTGCACAGGTACGCTCCTATTTCATGTTTATTTACCTTTTTCTTGCTGTTTTTTTGTTGTTGCTGTTTCCATGTGTACGGCGTAAACGACCCTGTACCTTGGGCATTTACAGCGTGTGTAAGAAACGGTCTATTTCGGGATAAATTCTTCATGTCAATGGTGTCTTCTGCGTGATTTAATTCCCTTAATGCGAGTAGTTAATTTCTGGACTGTGTTTTTGGGTGTTTTATTTTTGCAGTTTTGGGGAGGGCCAGGGTTTCTGCAATTTTTTTTGTTTTCTTCACCATGAATTGCAGGGTTTGCGTTCCTGGTGTTGGTTGCAGTTCCAGGGCTTGTACACGAGGGTTTGAATGCTTGGTTTTTTTGAAATCATGGGATAAATAGAACAACATGAGTACCTATCCTTGGTCGTCTAGTGTGCATGTATGGCCCATGAATCATGGGTATTTCTTGGTTCCATTTAGCGTGAGTTCATAGATGGAATTATCATCATCGTGAATGTGGTGCTAAGATCAGCATTAGCATGAGTGCGGGACCAAATGTTAGCATGAGTGCCTGTCCTAGCATCAGCGTGAGTTTATGGAATTAAAATCTGCATGAATAATGGGCCAAAATCAACATGAGGGTGAATACAGGACCATAGGCAGTGTGAGTGTATGACCCAATCATCATCGTGGGTGAATATTCCAGTGTGAGTGTTTTCTGTTTCATGGTTTAGCACTTCATACCACACGAATTAGACTAAATTGGAACAACATGATGCATCACTGGAATAGTATGGTTTTTATCATTACATTGGTGGGTGAATGTAATGGAATAGTGTGAGTGATACGGAGGTTTCGTCTGAAACAAGCGAATGTAAATTTGCGGGAGTACAGTAATGCTATGGGTAGTTTTACGGTAGCGTGGGTGAATGTATTGCAACATGAGTAGCCATCTTTATGGCCGTGGATATTGACAGCGTGAGCTATTGTAAAACTCTGTCAGCATGAGTTAGGCCTCTTACTTGGCAGCATGGGCTATTGAACCAAAATCAGCGTGACTTAGGCCTCTAATTTGGGCAGCGTGAGTGGTGGTATTGTTGTTGATACTCAGCGTTATTGGTTTAACCTCGATACTCAGCGTGAGTTTCTGCACCCTTAGCATGAGTGGAGCCTTTTATTTTCAGTGTGAGTTTTGGTTTACCATATAGTGCAGCGTGAGTATTCCCCCAAACTTGGTGTAAGTGGCCCCAAATTTAGCATGAGTTAGATCTTAAGGCACTAGCGTGAGTTACGTTCATTTTATCGTAAATCTTGCCAAGCTGATTTAGGGGCACAACTTCACACTCTACCAGTCAGTCCAGATGAGCAGATATAATCCATATTTCTTCTCTTCCAACTTGCAAGTAGCTTGACCGCGTTACCCATCATAGAAACACAAGCTGGAGACGTGTTGGCCTATATCCATACCAATGTGATCTCCATTACAGATGGACAGATCTGTCTAGAAACAGAATTATTCTATCACAGAATTAGACCTACTATTAACGGTGGGTTATCTGTCAGTTGCGTTGGGTCCACCGCTCAGTTGAAAGCTATGAATTGGCACAATACTATGAAGTGGCCGCCTTTGCTCAATTTGGGTCAAACCTTGATGTAGCTACTCAAGCACTACTTCACAAAAGTGCTAAAACAACCATAATATTCACCACTTCCTATTGAAAAACAAATCGTAGTTCTCTATGCAGCTGTCAAAGGGTTTTGTGATGGAATGCCGCTAGAAACAATCCCGCAATATGAAGAAACCATTTTGAGTAGTGTAGAGTTTATTTTGTTATATTTACTGTACCTTGCGAGTGCCTGATTTCAGTATGCAGCTTGAGTGCTTTGCTTGGAATGTCTGACGTGAGTTAAGCCTTTTATTCATCAGTGTGAGTAATGGTATTGTTGTTGATACCTAGCATGAGTGGTTTTCTCCATACTCACAGTGTGAATCATTTTTTTATTGGGTGAGTGTACTTGGCAGTGTATTTTAGCGCAATACTTGGCAGTGTATTTTAGTGTGATACCCCTAGGTTGCAGCATGAGTGTCTCTTAGCATTTGGCATGAATAGCACATGTGGGCATTAGTGTTGATGGGCATGACTTGAGTTGGAAGTTAGGCATTATTATGAGTTATTTTGATTTTATTTTAAGTTGTTGCCATCTTGTGTGCAACATGAGTACCTCCCCTCCGTAGCATGAGTCATTTTTCCAGCATCTAAGATAATATGGACTAACTGCTATTTTACCTATGGTTGTAACTTAAACTATTACTCATAATTTTTGCAAACGTTATCCTTCTGATGTTAGTATTACCTAATGAATTTCCATGTTCCCCATTAAGGATTAAAAGCACCAAACGAATACTGGAGTTCTTGTCCCATGGGGTATACAACTTTTGTAGTTATTCATTTTATTATTATTTCTCTTGCTAGTTCTCTCTTGTATATTTTTGTTTTGTTGATGGTTACTTTCATTTGTGTGTTTTATAAATTTTAATTTACTTACCTAGGATTTTGTTTTTGTGCAAGGGCCTTAAACCTTTTCTCTTGGTGGTGGAAGGGACATGATGATGATGATGGTGGCCCTAGTGGAGTGGGACCCAATGATGCAGATGAGTTTGGGGATCAAGCATCTCCTAGTGCTAATGTTTAGTTTAACATGTTATTATTGTTAGCTTAGTTATGTTTTTTTTTTGAAATTTTATGGATTGTACAAAAGCAAATGTATGATACAATGTTAACATTTGATATTATCCATTTATACATTTATGCATTTTTTTGCTGTTTTTATGTTATTCAATGTTTTTTTATTTTAAGTTTTATCCAAACTTTTGATAAACACAAGTGTAAACACAAAAGATTTTTTTTATTTTTATTTTATTATTATTATTTATTTTTTTGTTTTAACTGTTGGTAAATATAAGTGTGAACGTAACTGAAATGATGACAGTGTAGAAGAAATGTAAGGGGCATAGTAATTTGTAAAGCAAGGATGCAACTATGTGTGCAAACAAAGAATGTAATTTTAAAAAAGCAAAAATGTAACTTGTTCTAGTTTAAGGCCATTTCGGGTCATGCATGTCAATTTAAAGTCATGAAGGGCTTTAGCAATGGCATTCTAGTTTAAGGCCATTTCGGGCCACAAGAAAATAAGAGAGATTTAAACTATTTCAATGGGTTTTAAAATAAAACGGTCATTCTTGATTGTGGCTAGTTTTATGTCAGTGTGGACATGTGGTATTTTAACATCTTTTCAGACGATAGTAGTTTAACGTCATTTCAGACGAGTGGTTGTTTAACAGTTGAGTAGCTTCTTTAATTTTCGAATATTGACATGGTGTGTCGAGCATGTCGGTGTAATCATATATTCAGCGTCTCCTTCGCTAATTATGTTAAATGGTAATTCTAACCATGGGACATATGGAAGAATAACTCCTATGTCAGCATGCTCTGATGTTTCCACGTTTTGTAATGTTTCCATATTTTCTGGGGGATCACGGTTTGGAGATTGGTTATCATTTTGGTTGTCAATGGGTGTGGCATCCTATTTAAGATCAAAAGTAGTGTCATCCTGTTTAGGCTCATCAAATTCAACCTCTGAGCCTTGGTTTGTGTCTAGGTGCAATGAAATGTTAGATGTAGCAGCATCACCATGTATAATGATTTCACCACCTTTGTAGGGTAAGTGAACATTTGGTGGATGGGTGAGGATACTGCCTTTAATTGGGCTAACCATGGTCATCCCAGTATCAAGTTAAAACCAGACATCTCTTATACGACTACAAATTTAGCTAATGTGGGGAATCAGTCCCCTGCTATGAAATCCAAGGTTAGTATTCCTTTGACAACTACGCGTGATCCACTGAACAATTCAGGAATGTCGTGGAAGTTGGTTTGATTTGTTTAGTTAGCCCTAATTGTTTGATGATGGGGTATGGTACTACGTTCGTGGCTGCCCCGTCATCTATGTGCACCCTATGTATTTTAAATTCATTTACTTGTATAGTTATGAACATGGGTGCAGTGGTGACTCTTCCTATTTTTTCATCTATTTTTATATTATCCGTGTTGAAGCTTAGTGATGTAGCTCTTGATCCTTGATATGGAGACATTACCGCATGAATTAAAGGTTCATTTGCAAGCAAGTCTTCACTAACTAGGATCAATGTTAACATATGTACTAGGGCTTCACGATGGACTTGAGAAGTCATCATTAGGTCTACAAGCTTAAAGATGTGTTTTTTTGTTTAAGCGCCTATGTGACCTAAGTTAGGGCACTGGCCAAGTCTTTACCATTTGGTATACTCTTGCTGGTTGAGACTTGGTCCATTTGACCTAACAGTTGTATCTCTTGTGGAATGGTTTTCATGTGGTCTAATGTGATGGTTGGGTTTGATGTACTTGACATTCTTGATTTCTTACTTTCGTGACTCGTGCTTGGCTTGTCAGTTGTCGGAGGTATAGGTACAGTGTTTAAGGAAGTGGGTTTTGATGGTCCCAATTCAAGACTTCGACATTCTTTTTCCAACCATTTCCTAGTAAGTCTATCGGCAAGGCGTTCTCGTGAAGGTCATGGGGAAACCGTTGGAGCTTGAACATCAGGTTGTTTTGGGACTCAGATTACGAATGGAGCAGGTTGGAGTTGCAGTTGAACAGTTGGAGATGGTTGAGTGTCAGGGTGTTTAGACACCCTAATGATGAATGGGGTTGGTTTGGTTTCTGGTTGAGGAGTAGGAGGTTGAAGATTAGGGTGTTTGGGTACCTTGATTACGAAGGGGGTTGGTTAATTTTGTGATTGTACCTCTATGGTTTCAACCGCGGGTGGCACTTGGACCACAAAGGGAGTGGGTTGGGTAGGCGGTTGCACATTTGTAGTTGCATTGGCAGGGGGTACACAAATGAAAAATGGTTTTTGAGGTGTAGGCGGATTGTATGTGGGGTACGAAGATTGCGGGGATGATGTTGATGCTATAGGAGGGACACAAATCACGAAAGATTTCATGGGCATACCTTGCTCATTTTCGACATGGATTGTGTTAATAATGTAAGGAGCTTCCTTAGTATTAAGGGGATCTTTGTACACGCCCATAGATTAATTTTTCGGTTTAATAGGGTTGGCATTGTCAAATGTTATTTCATCCCTATCAATCATATGTTGTATGTCTTGTTTGAGGGTGAAACAATAATCAGTACCATGCCCATTCTGTTGATGGTACTCACAAAATTGATCTAGTCTAAAGCCTCTTGGAATAGGAGGCTCATTTGGAGTTGCCAAGCTTAGGTTTTTGATCAATTCACAGAATCGGTCATGTCTATGGGTTACTGCTAGAGATAGCTGCTTGTGTTTGATGGCCCCAGCCTTCAAAAGTTGATCTAACAACTAGGAAGGCTTCATGGGGAGCAGTGTTTATTGAGCAGGGTCTTTCCTCTCAAACGTACATGCATGACCCATGTTAGCAGCTTGCATGGTAGATGGTTCAGGTGTGTGTGCAGGAGCAGTTCTCTCATAGTTAATGGAAGCAGTAGGTGGTCTGCATTGCTGTCCCATGTTGGTAGGTTGAGTCTCTGCTACTGCTGCTACTGTTTCTTTAGCCTTTTCTTTATCTTTTTTAGTGTGTTGATTTTTGAAGGCTGAGTAAGCAGGGTCATGGCTATTTTGGGCTGCCTCTTCTATGTTTTTAATCTATACAAAAGCTTGGCTTAGAGTGCATGCATTTAGATAGTACAGTTTTGATTTGACAAAATCATTCACGACTCCCTTAAGAATCATAAGAAGGTATGTTTTTGGGATTGGCTCATGAAGTTCATTGAGCACGACACTCCATCTTTGGATAAATTTTTGTACAGGTTCAAGCGGTGCTTGTTTTACCTATATCAGACTGTCCAAGGTTGCTTCAGGTTTCAGGTTGTATTTAAACCTGGTAACGAACTGGTGTAAGAGATCCTCCAAAGAGGATATGGAGTTACAAGGCAAGGCTCGGTACCAATCTAATGCTCTGCTAGTGAGAGACATGGCGAACACACGCAAGATTGCATGGGGCCAAGCCTGAAGCAACAGGCATTCTAGTCTAAATGTGACTAGATGGGCATTGGGGTCTCCTTCCCCATTGTATTTGGTTAGTTGAGGCAAAGAAACTCCTTTGGAAAAGGTTAATGGTGGTATCGAAGAGCTAATAGCATCATCTTGGTAAAAGTCTAATACTTTAAGCTGTTCATTGTTAGTGGTTTTGAGGTGTTTTACCTCATCAATAAGCTCTTACATCATCTTTTTTTCTTTGGCCCATTCTTGGACACTTGGTGGAGCAGTAGGCTAGCTAGTTTGAGTGCCATACAAATTAGACTGCTGTGTAGTGGGTGGGAAAGAAGAAAGTTGAGTGGTCGGAGGTTGCACTTGTGGAATATTTACAGTGGGCACTACTAAGGATGACATACCGTAAGGTGCATGTTGTTGTTGAGCGACAAGGGCGGGCCATCGGCCAATTGTGGGTTGTGGCACAGATTGTTGGGACTAGACAACTGGGATGGGCCATTGCCCAACTATGGGTTGTGAAGAGAGACTTTGTACTTGGTGTTGTACTGGAGGAACTAAGGGTGTGGTATGAACCTACGCTCATGGGATGAAGTATGTAGATGTGGAAGCGGGTATCATAGATGACATCCCAATTACTTGGGAAGGGAAAGTTGCTCCTACATTAGTTTGAGAGGGGGGTTGTTGGGGTTGTACTTGTAGGAGAGGGGATAATGTGGTGACCTGAGGAATAGTGGGGATTGGTACATTGAATTGAGTATCATTCATAGGGAGAGTGGGAATAAGAGTGGGTACTTCCTATTGGGGCAAGTGTGCTTGAGTTCTTTTAACTGTATGAAGAGACATGGTCTCTCTCATGAAAGGGTGAAATAACAGATTTGCGTAAGTATGCAGACTGAGAGTATGGTACGAATCCCCGTGTTCAGACTGAGCTATGAAATTATCTTCTTCATCTTCATTTTAAGGTTCTACGGTGGGTTGGTGTGATGTTTGGTTCCTGGCCATGAGGAGTTGGGATAGGAGTTCATAGTGCGATTCAGTGAGGGGGATGGCATCATAGGGGGTGGGAATGAAGTCATGACCTCCTTTGTAAATTAGCTCATAGTGTCTCTTTGCTTCTAGTTCGTTTTGATCAATGGAAAGGTTCACCTAGATTTTAACGCAAATAAAGCTATATTGTTTGGGAGTTAGGATGGTGAACGTGGGATCCTTACCTTGAAGTCTTAGTGACCGGCGAGATGGCCCTTGAGGATTCATCTTGCCAAGGGAAACTATGGACTCAATGGTGGTGATGGGACCCAAGATTGTGGTACTGAAGTTAGTAATGGGCATGGTGGTGGTGTTGGTGTGCATAGGGTCCATTGTCAAAGTGTTTAGATGTAACAATGTAAGCAAAAGAAAATAAATGGCTAAGTATCAGAGAGAGAAAATATGGTTAAGTGCTGAATAGCGTGTAAAAATGTACTGCAGCATATGAACACCAAGAGCAGCGTACAAGGAGTTTCAAGAGGTGCAGCATATAATTAATGTGCACAACTTATAAGGTACGGTAAGGGGCAGTGTGTGGTGCTACTGTTAGGAAAACAGGGTGTGAATGCCAAAGGAATGGTGTCATACAACGTGAGCACTGTAGTACCTTGATAACTGCAACATGACCAACTGCAGCCTGTGGAAATCAGGTAGAGCACCTGAAGCTAAGGCATAGCGTCTGGATGCTAGATGGGGCATCTGGGTAAGAAAACTAAGTATTGGACGCAGTGTCTGAGAAGGAAACTTAGATCTAGACGGTGTGAATAGAGTTAGAAAAGAGAGATAAGGATGAGGAACATTGTAAACAATGTCTGAAATTGGTAGAGAGTGTAGGACACTATGGGCAGCGTCTGGATCTGAGAGAGGAAGGTGCAGGATGCTGTGATTTAAGTAGGAATGTTCTTGGAAAACTCTGAAACAACGTTTGGATTGGAACATAGGATTTATCAGCAGGAAACAATGCCTGAATGCTGGGAACAAGGCAAAGTAGGAATGCTAGCACTGACAGCAATGTGTGAACGCTAGATTTGGGATGCTAAGAGGTGGATCTAACAAAGAAAGGGCCCTCCTTCTAGTGCTATTTTACTGTACCATCCGAAATCATCGGCGACAAGATGGAATGAACGGACGCTGAGAGATCTACGGATGAAATAGTAAGACCCTACCTTTGCCTGAGGGCAACCTAGAAATTAACGGAGGCAAGGTGCCTTGAATGGTCTGCATGCGGATCAAACGAGGACTTTCCCGAATGTACACAATCGCGATGCGTTGGGTTATACGTAAACAAATGCAAAACTGAATGTAAACAAATGAAAATGAATGTAGATGGTTTACATAATGAGAACAGGAAAACTGTGAATAGGAAAAATAATGTAAACTTTAGGAATCTGGGAAATAATGTAAACTATTTGTATTGATAAATAGTTAGAATGTGCACCAATCATAACATAGTTGCGATTTGGTTGCAAGGTGAACGGTTAGCCCCGATGGATAAGAGCAGGTGCTGGGAAGATGTAGGTTTTGGATTGTAGGTATACAACGTCCAACTCTGTATGAAGCCCAGCGTATGAGATTGATGTCCAGCTTTCCTAAGTGCATGAGATTCTAGTTTTTTGAACCTTGATGTAGTGGAAAAATAGGAGATTTATAGGATTTTGGGCATGAGATTCAGATCTGGGAAAGGATTAGTAGCTGCGGAGTGAGAAAAATTTGGATCAAGTGATAGGTGTGTGCATTGACCGGATGCACGAAATGTTACAATGTACATCGTCTAGCATGACCAACTTTTACACTGGCATATGAAACCCACAGCGTATGACCTTGGCATGCTGAAAGACTTTGAAATTTACTAAAGAATCTTTATGTTACAGCAAATAATTGTGTCTCTGGCCTCCTTAAACTGTGGTCTGGCGTGTCCTGGCATCTTAGTGTCAGCGTCCTGCATCTGGTGTGTGATCATCCAGCGTATGAACAAAAATGATGAATTTGGAGCCCACTTTCGATCTCTGAAGCCTGTTCCAAGAGTGGATTTGGATGCCTGAGGTCCAAAGGATGCTACTTGTCAAATTTGAGCTCATTCGGAGGTTGTTTTGGCTTTGTTTTGGTTGGTCACACTGTGCAGCATGACCAAAGTGTGATCCCAGTGTGACCAAGTATTCGTGCTCTATTTTGAGCTGATTTTTGGACGCTGATCCCCTTTTTTGATGCTTGACTACTGCCTATTCTCCGAGGTGGTTTGGGTGTTGATTTTGATTCCGTTTTGTTTCTTTTTCAGGCTTGTTTAGTTACATCACGCTGTGCTTACGCTGTGCAGCATGACCAAAGTGTGGCCCCAGCGTGACCAAGCTTAAATGACACGTTTGAAGCCCAAATCGTAAATTTTTGAAGCCTGCAGACATGTACAAGTGCCGTCGGTCCTTGGGGGTTGCCCGGATGTTGAAGATGCTCCCTAAAACTGCTTGTTTTGCCCTATTTTTGTTTGGTCATGGTGTGCAGTGTGACGTACTAACTAAAAATGCATCATTTGAAGCCTAAAGTTGGATTTTCAGGGGCCTGTGAGCAAGTAGGCCTGTTGCTTGTCCTCTGGGGATGCAGTCGATGATGAAAACTTGCCAGAAACTGCTTGGTTTCAGTTATTTTTTGGTTGGTCACACTGTGGTCACGCTGTACAACATGACCAAAATGTGACCCTAGCGTGAATAACTGAAAGTGTCATATTTGAGGCCCAGATTTTGATTTTCTAGAGGCTGGGAGCTGCTGGGGGCCTTAGTGAAGGTCATGGGGGGTCCTTGTGCTCGATTTCGGCCTACTTTGACTCATTTTTGGGGCTGCAAAAGTTGGTTACGATGTTTCTTACGTTGTGCAGTGTAAGCTAGCGTGACCAAAGTGTACTTAGCCCGAACTAGGCATCTTGAGCCCGGAACTTGTGATTTTGGATGCCAGAAGCTGGTGCAGTTGCTTGTGGGCCCTAGGGGGACCTTGCCTGTTGAATCGTGAACCATCGGCGGCTGTTTCGAAGGCCTCCAAGTTTGGTCATGTTGTACTCATGCTTGGGAAGCTGCATGACTTAACTTGAACTTGAATCTTGTATGAAAGTGCTAGGCCAAAATTTTGTGGTGTTTTCAGTAACCAAAATGGTTTTTCTTTTTAATTTTAACTATGTAAAATTTTCATTTGCATTACCAATTTTAATTTTACATTCATGCAGAGCAACAAGAGCAGATTCAACAATGAAATTATTTCCATTTTGCTATATACTTGTGCCTTCTTTCGCTGTCAAAATTTTCATTTTTTCTGCCCATCAAGATTTGGCATTGATGTTGATGTGGTAGCTCCTTCGGGCACCCGCCAATCCTTACTATTCCATTTAATAGAATGACCAAATTCAAACTCCAAAACCAGTGTGCTGGCCCTAACATGGTCTTTTACTAGTTCACACTGCAGCAAAATCTGGGATTTTGGAGTGGAGTGGTTGATTCTTCTTCTTTATAGCAATGCTGAGGAAGGATGTGACCTACTCAAACATCCTTTCATCACAAGGAATGAAGACACCCAAATGATGATCAAAACCAAATTTATCAGCTGACTTTTGCAGAAGATCTGCAAAGAGGGAGTGATTGAGAAATGAAGTTGGAATGATGAATCTACTTCTCTGCTCACCCACATAAACTGGACAGTGACCCTTGGGCACACCTCTGCTTATCTTTTGCTACTCTTCGTTTCTCAACTAAACGAATCTCCTCATCTTCTGAGGAGAATGAGATTGCGCAAGCTTTGAAAGAACCCTGCAAACGATTTCCATGGTGCCTCTTGTAACGACAGAAAACGTCGGCAGCTGGAAAATACCGACCGAATCTCCGGTGTACACAGTTTTAGCCACGGATCCACGCGAGGGCTATGCTGGAGAAAGCGAATCCGTGGCACCCTGAACGGTCTTGTCGATCAGGCAGGGACTTACGGGTCAGTAAAACAATGCAAGGTGCGTAAAAGAAAGCGATCTGATTCGAGGGGCCTGTAATGCAAGGGGAAAACGATTGCAACGGTGATAATGCTAAACACGATGAAAGGAGGTTGACATGAGAGAAGCTCATAGCTTCAAGATCTGCGCTTTGACTTAAAATGTGTATCTTGTATAAGAGATTACACTGGGAAATCCCCGATTATAGGATATGAAACAAGCACAAAACAATAAGCAAAACGGTCTAAACAGAAGTCCGATCTACCTCGTGGGCTAAAGCTGAGATGCAAGGCAGGCCAAGCTTTGACGTCTACCAATCAATTGTTGACCTGCCTTGCATCTCAGCTTTCATTGCTTTCAGGCTGTATTACGCTCATTCGCGTTGTGTTGCGTGTATGAGCGTAATCTGGTGTACAAACAATAAGCTCAACATTGTTTCACGCTCACTACGCAACTATGCGTAACAAAGCGTAAATAATGTACAACTTACGCTCCCTACGCAGCTGCGCGTGGTGAAGCGTAAGCAATGTATAAGTTACGCTCACTACGCAGCTGCGCGTAATGAAGTGTAAGCAATGTATAAGTTACGCTCACTATGCAGCTGCACGTAATGAAGTGTAAGCAATGGATAAGTTACGCTCACTACGCAGCTGCGCGTAATGAAGCGTAAATAATGTGCAACTTGATAACATACGCCATGGTACGCACCACCATGTAATGAGTGTAAAGACAAGTTAATCATGCACCACGAGGAAAAGCTTCAAACTGTTGCGCTTCTCTAGACTCTGCCTTTGACTATTTTGGAGCTTATTACGCTTATTACGCTGCCATGCGTAATAGAGCGTAAACTTGTCCTGGAACAAAGCTGCTGCGCGCTCTCGCTTGAATTGCGAATCTTTGCCTGAGGCTGACTCGTAGTTTTCACGGTGTTTCAATGGCCCCTCTTTGTTGATGGTTGGAGGGCTTACCCAAAAGATGTCGACAAAGAATGCGAAACACCGAATTGGCAAAAGCAAGAACAGCGTTCATCCATGGCTACTCAAGTGTTGCCCTGTCAATATGGAAGAGCAAGACTGGCAGGTATGGGAGATAGAGGGGTATAGCTGGAAACAGGTTCGGGGAAGATGCAGAATGCGTTATAGATGGTAGGGGTATGAGATACGCGGTCAACAGGAATGCTTTCAGACGTCAAAGCTTGGCCTGCCTTGCATCTCAGCTTTAGCCCACGAGGTAGATCGGACTTCTGTTTAGACCGTTTTGCTTATTGTTTTGTGCTTGTTTCATATCCCGTAATCGGGGATTCCCCAGTGTAATCTCTTATACAAGATACACATTTTAAGTCAAAGCGCAGATCTTGAAGCTATGAGCTTCTCTCATGTCAACCTCCTTTCATCGTGTTTAGCATTATCACCGTTGCAATTGTTTTCCCCTTGCATTACAGCCCCCTCAAATCAGATCGCTTTCTTTTACGCACCTTGCATTGTTTTACTGACCCGTAAGTCCCTGTTTGATCGACAAGACCGTTCAGGGCGCCACGAATTCGCTTTCTCTAGCATAGCGCTCGCGTGGATCCGTGGCTAAAACTATGTACGTCGGAGATTCAGTCGGTATTTTCCAGCTACCGACGTTTTCCGTCATTACACCTCTCACCATTTTCTCCTGAGATTATGAATTCAAATAATTGAAACAGGAAAGATGATGATGTGTGGTTGGAAAAACACTAGTAATAGACTAAACAAAACTGCCAATTGCTGTGCTCAAGGTGAGAAGGAAAGAGGGCAAAGGCCCAATTTATAAGAAGCTTGACACTGATTAGTAAAGCCCAAACAAAGTTCAGAGACATCAAGCAAAGAAAGTGATATGCGCTGCTCCAGGTCTTAGGGCTGTTGATTCAGAGAAGCAACAGATGTGAGATGTATTCAAATTTTTAACACAGCAGACCCGACAAGTGTAGCTTTCAAGGACATCATGCCCATGCTTCGAGGATTTTTTTCAAGTCAGCTGGACCAGTCCGCTGCATTAAACATTGCAGGTTCTTACAAAAGTTGAAGGGAATGCTTGTGATTGTTTGGGCATCACAACCCACGATGTGAAACCTGCATCTATGTTGGAGGCCTCGTCCTGGACATCATCGCTGACCTATTACAATGGCTGTTCAGATCGTTATCCTTGTGTTTGTGTATAACAAATTTTCCATCTTTAATCATTGGCGTGCGGGTTCTGTTTTTCATGTCAGTGTTTGGTTTCCTACATGATGAATCGAATCTAAGGCATCCGTGTCGTCTGTGTGTTTAGTATTCTCTGCTGTCTAAACCACTCAACCTCGTAGTGTTTCTACTTAATGTATTTCATAATGGCAACATCATCATCATTATTATTATTTGGTATTTGTACTTCCCAACCACCATCTTTAATAATTGTAACATTATTTCTTTCCGATTTAAAATTACACAGAGTGCTTAGAGACTAACGTGAATTTGTATTGTATGTTCAAATCAAAGTAGTTTGTTATCATCTAGTAAAGAAGCACACTATTATCATCTCTCAAAGTTTAAGATACAAAGAGACTTTTTTTATAGAAAAAATTGCTCTGACACTTTCATTTTTAGTTTAAAAATGTCTATGGACCACATCATCCATGTAGCACATATGGCCATGGTAACTTAATTCTTTTAACTTAGAGATAATTTTTTAACTAAATAGGGTGATTCATTCATTTCCTTAGATATTTCCCATCTGATGACTGGTGAGGTACCCCTACACTCAACCATACCAATACAAGCGTGTAGGCGCGATTTGGTCGAACTCCACAGACAGACTAGTTGTGGCACCTAGACAGTTATACGTTGATCGCAGTTCACTATCTTTCCACCTGGACTAGTATTTGCTTTGTCATGTATGGTTTAGTCTAGAGTGAGGTGTATGATGTGGTTTCTACTACTATGCTACTCCTAAGAACAATGAGAAATAACTTGATTAAGCTAATAAGCAATGGAAAATAAAATCTAAGCTAGCCTAAGTGAGATGAGCATCCATCCCTAATCATCTATATGCATCTTGGACTTCATGTACTACTTCTGAAATTACCAAGCACACATCACTCGAAACATCACTTGATATGTTATTGGGTTACCACGTAGTTACACTTAAATGTTCGTGATTAAGAAATACTCATTTTGCGTTAATAATAGAAATAATAAATAACTATAGAAGAGATATTAACTAAGAAAACAACAATAAATAATTAACAATTAAACAATTAAAAAACTAAGTGAATGCTACAATGATGGAGTAATCTCGATCTTTATTGCTGATTGTGTGCATGTCCAAGTACGTCACACTCGAACAAAGGTTTCATACAATTACAAGCATCACACTATGGGCATGCACTTGGGAAAGAACTGAAAACTAAAATTGACAAAAAGACTCCTAATGACTAAATAATATCTAATGCTTTAATGAATCTTCCCCATGCACCTAAGTGCTATATTTATAGGTTAACACATGTATCACGATGTTGTGTATACGATATCGTATCTAGGGTACAATATTGCATACTCGATATCAAGGTTTGGCAAACCACGATTCGTCATACCCCCACGACTGAATAAAAACTCATCCTCAAGTCAAATAAANTGGCAAACCACGATTCATCATACCCCCACGACTGAATAAAAACTCATCCTCAAGTCAAATAAAATGAGAAACAAGTTCATTTAATTACACAGTGGATAGGTATGGGATTATGGATTAACTATGGATTATTTCATGTCATATTGTGGGACAAGACAAAACAAAATCGGGACACCAAAACAAAATAAAAAATACAAAATTTTTTGGAACTCATGTGGTTTCTAGTGGCGGTGGCTCCTTCATGGGCTTTTTCCCTTTATCCTGTGTTCCAGGCTTCGAAAATGGATACTTCTGAAGAAGCACCTATAGTTTTTCTTCCTTTGTCTGGGGATCATGTGCTGTCCATGCTAATGTTCCAATGTTTGACAGAGTCGACATCTTCCATGAACATGATAGTTATGGGAACATTTGATTAGTTTTGACGTACCATGCCACAAACAACCATTTTTCCTCCTTGTAGGCTCGAGCTTTGTCTCTAAATTCTTGATAATCTATGAGCCATCGAGCCCAATCTATTACAACATCCTTTTGACCTTGGTAGCTAGTTTTAACCACCTCTAGTTTAGAGTTTGCTACCTCCAGTCTTTGCAATGTCTTCTTATGTTTAGTAAACTCCATCTCATATTTGGCATAGGTGGAACCTATCTGTTTTTCTAGCTCATTCCTTGAGCGCCTTGCTGTTAACATGGACAAGTTGGCATATCACAGATTTTCCAACTCCATGTATTCTGTGAGATCTTGGATTTGTAGGTCCCAACTCTTTAATTTTGCTTGGTGGATGAAAGCATAAGTTTCTAGTACAACTTTCCAATTAGTGTGTTTAGCACTGAAGGAGTTGATGTGGTCCTTAGCCATATGGATCTCTTTTTCAATGTTCTCCTTATACATCCCCACCTGATCCCAGAAATGTTTTTTTAATTTTTCATGTTTCTTAGCTTCATTTTTCCATGTGCTTATTTCAATGGTCGTCATCCGTACCTCCTCCATTGAGAGGGTTCTATTCTCTCTGGCCAAGTGACTTATGTCTTGGTTGACTCTTATTAGTTGTTTTCACATTTGCTGAAAACTTTCTTGAAGAAAATTCTTTTGTTTTTCAATTATTGTCAATTGAAGATTTTCAGCAGTAAAGAGTTTATTTTTTTATAAAGCCTTGAGTGCTTTTGCATGTGCATATTTTTGAGCCTATGCTTTTGAAGCATTCCAATTAGCCTTCTCCTTTTCAATTGCCACCCTTTTATTCTCCACTAGAAATTTATTAAGCTGCTTAGTCCTAAATGATTCTAGTTGATTGGTTGGAACAAGTTGGGATGGATTCTATTATTTGGCTTATAGGGCAACAAACGTTTCGTGGAATCTCCTCAGTTTGTCTTTTGCATGTTCAGCCCTAACCTCAGCCATGACCAGCTTTTCTTTGGTGGAAGTGAGGCTTGATTGTGCCGCTATGACATCTTGGGAGATGTTAAACAAGGACATCATTACTTGTCCTATTCGTAATAAGCAATCTAGAGCATCTTCATGTTATGCAGGAGTCATTGAGGTGCTGGCCAAAACTTGAGCATCATGTGCTCCTGTAAAATCTACTGGTGGTACAACAGGGACATTGAATGATTCCTTAATGTGGTTTTCAACCACCTCTACTACTCCAGATGCATCTTGGTGTTACATGATTACCACCATGGCACCCTCACCAATTTCTAATTGTACCTAAACTGATGTAGCATTTCCCAAAATTTGTTATGACTAATGTGATTCGCCTCCTTCTGTTTGTATTGAGACCTTGCCCCTTGCATGATCAATTGATATGGTGGGCTATACGACATCATCAATCACCTTGAAGAGATTAGCCTCATCCCTAATTTCCNTAATTAGACATGGAAAGGGAAATGCAAACTTTCTTGTCTTGTGTTCTTCGAACCCCCTTAATGTTTGTGTTATATACAAATGGGGCAAATTGGCATCAACCTTGCCTATCAAGATTGCACTTCCTCTGGCCACATAAGTTGAGATCCTATTTAGCCCCTTCATCAGGAAGATGTGATAGGTGCCAATTTTAAAATAAATTCTCTCTTCAAGGGTTAGTTCTCCATATGTTTTGTCTTCTTTGCCATACACCCTCTTTAGCCATACACCCTCTTTAGTCATACTTTTCTTGCATTAGCATCAAAATGGGTGGAAAAATGAGAAACTTTAGGGCCTGTATTTGGAAGATTCAGAACTTCCACAATGGCCTTTGCAGAGAAATAAACTGATATTTCACCAATGTTGAAGGTGGTGCTTTCCTCTTTATTATGCCAAAATTAATAGGTTTTTCCCAAATACCATTGTCCACTTTCTGAGAGGACAGGCCATAGTGGAGATCCCTTGAGTTGATCCTTGACTGGTTCAGGGGCAAATTTAGTAAAATGTCCAAAATTAAGTTCCACAATCATTGCAGTGAATATGGACCTTTCTTGAATGGCTTGAATGCATTTTGGAGACAACGTAAGATGTTGTCCTTGTTTGGGTGCCTTGCCCTCTCCACCTTCTACCTAACTAGATTGTGCAGTGATAGGTGTTTCTTGATGGATGTTGAATGATTGTGCCTCTTATTCTACATGCTCCACATGAGGTCCTTGGCCTCTACCTCTTCTCAGATGCACCTTGAGAAGGTCCTCCCTATTTTCCTCATTTAAGGGCCATCTGTAATTGTATAAAGATCGATTGTTAATAAGGTTATTTAAAGAAGTTCAATTATCTCATACCTTACTCATTGCCTTTAATAAATGTTGAATTCTTTGCTTAGTGTGATTTCAGAGTTAAAAACTTTTTCAAGGAATTTCCCCTAAAAGTTTTAATGTCAAGTCCAATTTGATCAGGTGACCCCAATAATAATTTATATGATTTGCATAAAGGAACAAAATTAGTTTGGCATGAGTTTTTAACATTTTTTGATAGTACCTACCCCTATGATATCTTTTAGGTGATAGCAAATTTCAAAAAAGTTATGCACAAATTCTACCACACCCCTCCACCACAACTGAGTTAAACACTCTAGGTTTAAGTAGGTGTGATCAGAAAGGAAATTAGAGCGTTAATGAGTGAGATATTGATGGTTGAATGTTAGACTCTCAAAGCACTAAAATCGTGGAAGAAAATTTGAACAACTCCCCCGCATAAACTGTTGAAATTGACTTCTGAGCATGCAGGGGCCCCATATATATAGGTTTTATAGATGTGATATCGCGTATGTGATAGGGCATACTCGATATCATGTGGGATCCAATACTGGGTGTCCAATACCACATCCTATCCGAAATAGGGTACTTAGGAAAATTGATGAATTTTCGAGTTTTCATAGCAGAAAATGAAGGATTTGAGGTAGATTTGAAAAGTTTGAGGTAATGTCAAGTGGGAATTAAGGCACAAAAAGTGTAATAAAGTGGAATTAGACAATGAGGTTCTTTTATTAGGGTGAGGAAAAAGGACATGTAATGGTGCAAAGGAATGTTTCATTGAAATGATGACAAAGAAAAGAATGGATTTGGAAATGTAGTATTCAGAGGATATAATGTGATGTGGTGGTGTGCAACAAGTAGAAATTACAAAAATCATGCAAGTGGGTCCTCCCCAAAGCAATTTCCAACCTATCATGCCCTTACATAACTATGCCTTAAAATTTTTGTAAGCACTAGAAGGGTTAAATGCAATCCACACTTGTGCAACAAAACACACATATGATAAGTACTACCGTGATGAGGTATGAATTCTATGCCATACAAGACACAAGTTAGAAATACTTGGATCGTGAGATGAGAGGAATTGTATAAGGGATTATAGAGATCAAGATGTGAGGTAACTTACCTTGAGCATAATAAATCCAAAGTGTTGTGTGTGATTAAAGTACTATTAGCCGATTGCTCCAAAATCAAGACCAAGTCCATACCTTTGATTAGTGACATCCCATGGCATTGTTTTGTCCCAATGATAGACAACCATAAGAGCATCATGACAGCAAGGTGTACAGATGTCACCAAAGAGAATCCACAAGTCCCCTTGATGTCACACCCTGGCCATTCCCTCTTAGTCCATCACTCTTCACTTTGGGCATAATGAGTACAAAGTTACTTTAAATTTTAATGATAACAATAATATCATCGTACCTAGAGTAGAATCACTTATTAATAGAATAGGTGGGTGGATGTTGTAAGCTTACTATACAATTAATTAGTCCCTTGTGACTCGATAGCATAGAACAACACCTCAACCGATAGGTCACATGAGTATTTTATTCATAGATGAGATTATAATTAAAAAGATAAAAAAAAATTGAAAGATGAAAAATTAGAGAACGAAAAATTGGAAAAAAAAATTGTAAAACCAAAAAAAATGAAAAACATTTACTAATTCTGCTTTTTAGAATGGAGGATATCCCCCATGAATAAACCTTTGATCATGGTGAGAATTAACAAATGGAAAGTTTGGATCCATGCATGTTGGAAATATTAGAGTCTGGTCATATCAAAACCACTGGGTGTCTTTTGGAGTGGGGGCAGGAATGTTCCAAATTTGGGGTTCACACACTTGGTTAAAGTAGGCATAGTGGGACAAATTATAAGATGTGATCATGTGATAAGAAGCTGACCGACTATGGCACCTGTGACCATAAGATGGTATGCAAGGATCGATATGTCTCCCCACATGGTTATATTCATTGGGTTGTAGGTTTCTGGAGTGTCGATTGATGGCCTGGATAAGGTAACAGGAGGCATTGAGCTTGAAAAGGAAGATGCATCACCGTGTTGGGCTTATGTTGAGTCTGAGGATGTAGTGGTTCTAGAGCCTTGCTGCTTCTTTCTACACCCATGCCTAAAGAAAGGATTCTTTCGATGATGTGGGGGATTCCCACTACTATTGATAGTAGTAGCACAAGTAATGTTTGTTGGTTAGTGTAGTGGTGCAAAACCTTCTGGTATAATTGGTGGCAATGTAGAAGGAGGTGAAGGATGAGAATATTGAGAGCAAGGAGAAGTGTAAGGAACATGAGGTGAGTTGATTTCTCCACTTCATGATTATGGACCTTTGTTACTTTAAGAGTTTGGTCCTATTGAGATCTTTCAACATTCTCCTATTTGGCTATTTCTCCTTCTTCTTTTTTGGTACCTACTTAATAAGCTCTTGGAATTGGTGGGTTCATAGTTCATATAGTTGACCTGGGGCATACATCCCTAGGGTCTCCCTTGTTTCATTACAAAGCCTATCCATGATGTGACACATTAGCCTTTCCTCGGAGAACCCATGGCTTGGGCATTTTTTAACAATGAATAATACCTTTCTAAGGCCATGTCCAAGGGTTCATGTTACCCTTGTTTCCACTCTTGGATTTGTCTCCACAAGGTTAACACTCTTGCATAGGTTTGACATCTTTCATTGAAGAGTTCCACCATTGTCAGCTAATGGCGAATTAATTTCGGCTTTAAAGACCTATACCATACTTTTACTTGGCCAATGAGTATCATAGGAAAGAGCTTAAGTTTTTGCCACCCATTATCAATGTTGTTCCATGCATAGGCATCATAGAATGCTTGTAAATGACGTTGCGAACCTAAATCATAGCCTTCTGAGGAATTGGGAAACTTGTTTAAATCAAGCCTAGGTAGATGGCTTTCCTTACGATGCCTACATGATATTTGAACAACCTCTATTATATGCATTAGGCTCTCCGTAGCTAGTAGGGGTTCATCGTCACTAAGTAGGTTGTGAGTTTGTGAGTTGGGATGATGTTGCCTTTGTTCATGTTGGTGTTCTTGATTTTGCTCATGGGTTCAATTTTTATTTTACATTGACCCCTTGAGAAATAGTAATTTGTGTCACAACCTAACATTAAAAGAGCAGAGGAAGAGAGAGAACTAGAAGACTCATCATGACTTCTGTAAGTCTTCCAATCATCACCTAATGTACTCTTGCTAACCATTGAGAAGGTCCTAGGCCTTACAAGCCCCCTCATTCTATGGGATGTCCCATCCTTACTAGAGGTGTCTGAGTTGAATGACAAGAGTTCTTGATTATCGTTGAGGTGTCCATGAACATATGAAACTGCTACATAAGATTGCATACTCTAAACTTCTTCTTCATCATAAATTTCATTGCTTCTCCAATGAATTACCTTGCTAGTTGTTGCATTATTGTTGTCCTGTGAGAGAGAAATTGTCGTAAATCATGTGTGACTTAATTGAATTTAATTTAATTTC